>JASFAX010002056.1:0-47627 GCA_030737875.1 Allium sativum
CAATCATGGATTATATATATATATATATATATATATATATATATATATATATGTATGTATGTATATATATGTATGTATACCATATATCATAATAAATGAAAAACAGTAATATAAATGTTGAGGAATCCAGTTGGATCCCTCCAACCTGTTTCCCTGCATCACAGATGTTAAACAATATAAGTAACATCAATTTCATTTCAATATGAAATATTTTGATAAATAGAATCAATATTTGATTAACGGTATATATATATATATATACATATATTACTAGATCTATAATTTCAACCAATCAATTAGCAGCTCATCCAAAACAATCAACACACAGTAGTCAACCATCATTTAACAATTATAAAAACACGTTATAAAAATATAAACTGGCAGAGTTAGTGAGTTTTACTCACTTTGGTGGTTTATCGTTAAATAACGATAACCATCATTGATTTAGATCAGACAATTTATTTCGCTATAAATTGTAACGAGCTCTGATTCACTCCGAATTTGTTCCATTGTGTAGCCCTTGTCCATACGATCCCAACGGATCTTATTTCGTTAGATTCTGATCACGTATGAAAAATATATTACAGTTTCAGGTTTTTTCATGAATTAGACTTTACAAATATAATTGGTTAGCTAAAATTTTACCTATATAAACAATTATGTTTATCACGTGGTTAACCTTAAATGGCCCGCTCATGCTCTTATTATCCTTTCTCCCTCGAGACAAAACATCTGCATACAGCTCTTCTAAAACAACCATGGCCGAACGATTTTCTTTACCAATTCTTTCGTTTCCTTACCATTTGCAAAGCTATGACTAGCATCTTCTTTCTTATATCCCACACGCAGGCACCATATCCTTACGTCTCCCCTTTTATTTCACACTCAAGTGCAGCTGCGTACCAAACTGCACATGATTCTCAGTAGCTCCTCCCCATGGTAAAGATTTCACGTCCTCATACTTCCCAAACCTTATCAATACATACCAATCTCCATCCCCTTACCGTCGTTATCTCAAATAAAAAACAGAAAAGAAAATTCTGAGGCCCTTTGAAAACACAGAACTGCGCCTTTATTGTCCCCGCTGATCCCTTCCACCTCATCATCCTATTCACGGTCCTACTCGAGCATTCTTTTCCCGGTCCATGTTTCCTCATGTAAAACCGTCTCCTACTTCACCATCCTCTAGAACTTCTCATCTATAACTCTCGCTCCAGTAAACCCATATTTCACATGTACTATATGCTCACCACATACATCTTGTATCCATATTCATCGCAACTGCCACTAAAAACAAATATAGCTAATTCATACTTAATTCCTTCTTCTCCTCTCTGTTAACGTTTTCAGTTTCCAAACTACAATCATACCCAAATGCAAAGAATACTCACACATAAAAATAAATATACACTCGTTATCACGCATGGAAGAATGTGTCGCATATATTTTGTGGGTTCATTCAGTAGAGAAGAGGAAACACATAAGAAAGGAAGTGTTTGGCTGTGAAGAAAATGAGTGAAGAGAATGGGAAAAACTTTGGCAGAAGAGACTAGTTTGTGTTATGGCCATTCGAAATGGAAAAAGGAAGTTTGGGTCTAAAAATGAATACTTGAGTTCTAATGTAATGTATAGATATGGGCATGTATACTTCGCTACTAAGGAATGGAAGGGCAAAAAGGTTGATATCTAGCTGATAGAGAAAGGGCATAGCTATGGTAGCTGGCGGCAGAACATCAAAGGTATGATGGGTGAGAGACAATGCATTGAATGTGGGAAGAAAATTTTACATGCTAAACTTAGTTGCAAAGTAAAAGAGTACACCATGTTATTAAGGTGGCAAGGAACAATGTGAACACGAGGCAGAGGGAACATGTATATTAATATATGTGTTTTATGTGTATAAGTACATTGTACCCCGCTACGAACAATTCCGTTCACATACAGACTGCTACAGATAAAAATAAAAATGCAGTCGTGTCGAGCAGTGTACCACAATTCCAAAACTATAATGAAATAGACTAGTTAGCTTATTTTGTGAAATTCCAAAATGCTAATATAGGGTGTAGAATATTCCAAATAAAAAGTTTCTTATTTTCCAAATTAAAAATTGTAGTAAAATTCTAAAAATTAATTTATAACTACGTCTCAAAGGTCTTGTCCAAATTCGAAATCGATATTTATTTATACTAAATAAATCGTTATGGTTTATAAACGATTCCATAGTGACTATTTGAAATTTTGATTTAGACATAACTTACCATCTACATGACGAAATCTCGATTTTTCTCTTTCATTAGAAAAATATAGTTCACCAGGTCCGAATGTTTCTTGTTTCACAGAAATTCGACTTAAAACGGATTATGTATATTCATTTATAGTTCAAATCGCCAAATTATGAACTACCGCGCCATTTCGAACTCAATTATAATTATAATATAATTTATATGTTCTAACATCATTTATTAAATAGATTCGTTATTATAATTCGAATCTAAACTCAATCAAATCTCTTACACTATCCAGTTCACACAATATTGCCAATTATGCTGTTTTCTGACTATTTCGAAATTTAAATATATTATTTAATTATTTATATTAATTAAATATAAATATTATTTAAATTCTACTCATTTAAATCGCCAAATCATATTTAAATAATTAAATTAATTAATTATTAAAATGTTAAAAAATACGGGACGTTACAAAAACTTTAAATTTCAATTTAAGAGGGGTAGCACAAATCCAACTACTATGCCAAAAAGAAGTATTATTACTACAATGCACAAAAAATTTAGTGCCTAATTTAAAAATCTCAAATACAGACATAATTGATTTCAAAAAAACAAGAAACATTTGAGTTATTAAATGAGACATGATTTAAATTAAACAAATTAATAAGCCATCGATTAGAAATTATTTCTTTCCATAAAAGATTATCAATAAAACCATTAAATTTTCAAATCCATTTACCAAGTAAAGAAATATATTTAAATTATAAAGGTTAGTAATACTTGATCCCCCCTCAATTTAGCTATAAAGACCATATCCCAGTTAATTAAACACTTATGACTGTAACTGAAATAATCACCACTTTAAAGAAAATCTCTCGTGACCTTGTCAATTTTATCAATGACCCATTTGAGAAACAGATAAAACAACATCCAACAGATAGGGAGAGCAGACAAACATAGTTTGTCAGAAAAACTTTGCCAGCCCTAAGTAAAAATCTACCATTCCAGTTAGATAAATTATTGTTTATCTTATCAATAATAATCTTCCAATCTTTATCCTTAAGTTTCCGTGGATGGATCCGAAAACCTAAATATTTGGTTGAAAATTTTATAATATTACAATTAAGAATATTAGCAACAAGAAGCTCAAAATTATTAAAATCAATCAAAACCATAATAGAACTCTTGTCAAAATTAATTCTCAAACTAGATAAAAGTTTAAAACTATAAAGAATAAAATTGGGAGAAATAATATGCTTAGGTAGATAAGAAGTAAATAACATAGTGACATTAGCAAATTGAAGAGATGCCATGTTAGCGATCTCACTAACCATGGTTTCAAGAATATTATTCTTAGAGGCAAGTTTAATAATTTTAGTAAAAACATAAACAACCAAGTTTAATAATAACAGACAGATGATCACCTTGCCTAAGACAACCCTTAGACTGGATCTTACTACTAGGAATACCATTTATTAAGATACCAAAATGTCTAGATTTAAGCAGTGACATCCATCTATCAGTAAATATATTGACTTACAATAGTAATTAATATATTCCTAAATAACAGCACAACACCATCAGTGATGTCCCCCACCTTTAATAAAAGCAATTTGAGAATCATCAACCAATAAAGTCATTTTAGAATTCATTATATTAGCTAAAACCTTTGAAATAATTTTAAAAGAGCAGTTTAATAAAGAAATAGGCCTAAAATCTTTTAACCACCTTGTTTCTTATGTAATAAAATAACATTTGCATAATTAAATCTATATAATTGAAGAGAATCATCATAAAAACCATTGAATAGCTTGCTTAAATCACATTTTAAAACATATCAAAAAACATAAAATAAAATAGGAAAATCTTCTAGAGCAGGAGATTCATCATTAGGCATATTTTTAATAGCCTTAAAAATTTCGAGTTCGAAGAAAGTAAAATCTAAATCATTTAAATCAATTTTAGAAGCAGAGCGGTCCGGAACATCCCCATTAACATTAATTCTGTGAATGTTAGAGTGACCAAAAATATCTTTATAAGAACTAGTAAAATCCTAAGATATCTCATTTAGTTAAAAAAAATTTGCTAACAAAAATTGAATTAATAAAATTACAACACTTCCTACCACTAGCCACTCTATGAAAAAAAAAATGTGTTTAAGTCACCATCGTCTATTTAATTAATTTTCGATCTTTGTTCCCACATAATTTCTTCTTGTTGAATAATCGTATTAAGTTCCTCTTTAAGATTGGAAAGCTCGTTTTAAAAAAATATATTTGTTGACATCAAAAGTTGGTCTTATGACAATCAACCTCCAAAATACGTAATCCGCACACAATTCAAAGGGAGATAAGAGAAATAATAGGGAACACTCAATATTTTTTATAGTGGTTTGACTTAATCCAAGCCTGCGTCCATTTTATAATCTTTTTTATACTGTCAATTACAGGTTACAGTTACTTGATTGTAAGAAAGTAGAGAAAGAAGTGATTAATACACAAAAAATCCTTATGTTATAGTTCGGTTAACAACCCAAAATTTTGGAACCATTTTAAAATTTATTTTTAATAAATTTTGCAAGGATTTACGGTCGATTTTAATAAATAACGACTCGAAATTTATCTAAAACGAAGTTTGAACGTATAAATTTAAAATTTAATTAAAATGAACTCGTAATGTTGTTGTAGTTTGGAAAATTTAGTTTTGAACTTCAATTGATGTAAGAAATTCGTTATAAGTCGGATTATGTGAAACAATAAACGTTAGGATCTATTTAATTATATTTTTCTAATGGATGTAAGAAATTGGGAGTTCATGTTATAATTTGTAAGTTATATCCAAATTGAAATTTTGAAAAGTCGCTATAAAATCGCTTATAAATTATAACGATTTATAAAATATACTAATAGGATTTTTATTGCAAATTGAATATCAATTCGACTAGAAAACTGAAATATTGAGTTATAAAACCAAATATGTTTATTTTATAGTTATATGATATTTTATTTGGATATATGCGATAATAAAAATTATTTTATTATTAATTTGAATAATTTTGGAATTTAATAATATTATAATAAATTACATAGGCCTTGAAAATAGCCATTTTGCAAACAAACTCTATTTTTGACGAAACCAATTTTATTGGATCCGGAACGTAAAATTATTGTCAAATTTAAAATTTCAAGCCAACTAGAATTAGTATGTAAGCCGGGTAAATTTAAACACGTGTTGAAATTCAGTTAAAATTTAATAAAAGCTAGTTATAAGGCCATTGTTCAAAAAGTCTTCAAATTCGATGAAACCAGGTTCATTAGAACCGTATTTGCAAAACATCGCATGATTTCAAATTTTGTAATTTTTGGTGCTAGTATGTAGTCGTGGCAAATTAAAACGTACGTTCAAATTCAATATTTAATGTTATATTAACGTGTATTTTAATTTTAAAAAAAAAACTTACTGAAACAATCGAATTAGCTTACGAAACCTATTCCATTGTGTTTTGAAAAGGGTATTTGTCTGGGGACGTTAGTCATTGGGATTCGTTTAGAGTTCGGAGCGTTAAACTTAAACGTTAAGCAAAATAAGAATAAAATAATAATAATATATAAATTCCACAAAACCCTAGCTTTGTTAACCAACGCAGCCACCATTTGTTTTAATGGCCAATATTGTTCGATTTTCATTTCCTAATCTCTTTCACTACACTTTGAATTAGATTATGAAACGAAAGTTGTCGAGCTCTTTACGCTCTTCGATTTCATACGATATGATTGTGTTTAGGGGAGTACTGCGCCTCAAACCGCCATCGTTCGCAACCATTTCTAGGGCACGTGGGGCCCTTGAGTTAGCCATGGTGGCAGCCGAAGTAGAGTTGGCAACGGGTACCCGAAAAATCCAATATCCGTCCGCATTCGTATCCGAAAAGCGAAAAATTATCCGATATCCGAAAAAACGGATGCGGATACGAATACATAGATATCCGCATCCGAAAATTATCCGTCCGAATATTTTTAACATTATGCTCAAAATTATATGTATTTTAGTACAATGAATCAGATTTATTTATTGATTTACTAAGTCGAAGGTTTATATCATTTGCACTAAATGCAGATTAGTTACTAAAATCTATTTAATTTCATTATATATGCTTATTTTTAACACTTTAGTGATCAAAGAAATTGAAAAACAATTATGTTAAACTGTAAATTTTCATTTATATTTCATGGTTTATCGATCGTTGGCGAATTGGATAATTATTCGATATCCGTCCGTATCCGCGGATACGGATATCCAATATACGAAAATGATTTCGGATACGGATATAGCACTATCCATATCCGAAAGTATCTGTTGACAGCCCTAAGCCGAAGGCTGAGGGTGGAAGGGGCTTTCATGTGGTGGTCGCTGATCTTGGTTCAGTGGTGGGTGGGTGGTGTTGGTGGTGGCCCTAGGCGTACATGTTTCAAGAAAGGCGAGTTCAATTTTTTTCTATGAAGGGTTACAAACGAAGAAGAAAGGTATAACGACGTATTAAGAAAAATGGTTAACTTAATTATATAATTAATCAGTTTATTAATGTAATTAAAGTTTAAACTCTTATAACTTGTGCAAACGAAAACAGAATTCGACGATTTTAGATGCGTTGAAACCGTGACGACGAAGGCTTCGCAATGAAACCAATTTGGATAGAAACGGAGCTATATACCTTTTTTGGTTAAATTAAACGCTCGGTTTAATTTAATCAAAACAATCGTTATTCTACGATTTCAACCAATCAAAGTGATAACTTCTCATTCAAATTATGCAGTTTGTGTAGTTAAAATCATAAAAATATTGCTAATATGTTAATGATGGTTATATGAGAACTCTGAATTTTAATTTGATTAGTTATCATAAATTATTATATAGTATATGGTAGCTCACATCACAAATTGTTTGCAAACCCGATGGATGAATCGTTAATTTATTGTGTTGTGATTTGAATGTGATCTTTAGTTGATTAACATGTTAAAACAATGTTAAAATATTTGTGGTAGTTGAAATTGGATTAAACATCCATTTACAAGTCGAACGACTTGTTTATGTTCACCTATTTAAGTGAAAACGATTATGTTGTAAAACAACTTGAATTGAATAAGCTATGATTAATTAGATGGAATAAATAATTTATTAATTTAACCACCATAAAGGGAAAAGAGGAGGGTTCTACCAATCCATTCTATTCAGAAGGATCACTATACCCTTCTTCGCTTTGCTCCTACCTCACTCAACTGAATCTCCCTGTCAGCTACTAGAACCACATATAACTAATATGAGAGAGCCCAAGGCAGTTCTGGTAACCCCGTAAGCTACTGCTTCTTGGAGAAATTTACTGTTTGAAAACCCCACATGGGTCTTCAAATGATATTTGATTGTACACTAATCTCATGTGACGGCCTGCCCCGCACCAGCCGACATTTCCAAGGAAAGTGCATTGTGCCAATGTCCAACTAGCACGGGACGGTCGCCAAAGAAAGGAAAGGGAAGGAAACTTAACAGTGGACTAACAAAGAACCTGTAGAATGTCTCATAGCGCATGGAATAAAATATAATAATAACATACTTTGACAAAAAACAGGCGCGACAGTGCATAAGCTGAAAACTAAACATCATAGCAGCGGAAAATCCAAATACAGCTTATGTTCCACTTCATCATTATTACAATTTAAAAACTGTCTCTAAAGCAAAAGAAAGGAAAGGTACACTACCGATGCCCAAAGTAGTGACCAGCAGCGACACAGGGAGAATATATAGAGAATAGTACGTGTAAGCCTCCTGCTCGTCTCCGGACAGCTACTCGTGCACAACCAGCTAACCTGTCTCTGGTCTGCCCGTTTAAGAGCACCCAGAGTAATAAGAAGAGACATAAAACTCTGGGTCAGACAAAAGTCTGGTTTGAGCGATAAGCAGCAAAACAGAACAATAACAGGTATATTAAACCATACCTGAACCTGGACCTACAACCAAAGAGTTAGCATAACATACCGTACAATACTCTAAGGTGCCACAAACATAGGGTGTAAAGGATAGGGGGGTGTGGGTGTGCATGTCATAGTGATGGCAACAATCAAGCATAGCAACCATCCTCACATCTCTCACTCAGTGCGTAAAGCATACGATATCCACCACTTTGATCACCTAAATCCTTGCTATGATCACTCTGCCCCATGGAGTCATGGCGACTCCACTGCACTGATCCATAGCCACTAGTCTTTGCTATGTCCACTCTGCCCATGAAGTCATAACGACTCCACTGCACTGGCTCATAACCATGTTATGATCACTCTGCCACATGGAGTAATAACTACCCCACTGCACTGATACGTAGCCTAACATCCGTCTTGGTGGTGAATCAAAGTTATGGACGTCGATAACTCCTTAGCACACGTCCCGCAACAAAGTCCAATCATGAAGTTAACTCATTGGTTCCTAACTGGATCCTGAGTACAAACTTCCCACTTGGACTACCTTTGCATCTCGGGTTTGGTCTCCGCTAGATCAGTTCGGAAACAAGCTTCTATTCAGATCGGTTCTCTTCTTCTCGTTCAGTCCATGGTCATCAACCTCGCTCATGTCGGGTCGTGGATCCCACTCCAGGTCGGGTCGGTTCGTGACTTCATCTCCAGGTCATGATCCCCCTCCGGCTCGAGTCGTGACATGCTCCAACTCCAGTCCATGGTATGTCATTCTGGTTCGTAGGTGGCACACCGGTCATCTCGTGCTTCCTGGTTCGTGGTCTATCTCTTGGTGTTGGATCATCATCAAGATTCAAATAGGAGACTCGTGAGGCTAGAGGAGAAATGGCTCGTACAACTCCGGTTCATGAAGGGGAGTGTACCACGAGCGGGGTCGGGTCGGGTAGGGGCGATCCGATCCGGTCCCTGCATGTTTTTCCTGCAACTTCCAGCGACTATTTTTACGCCATAAGATGGCGTTTTCGACCATTCTAACTGTTCTAATCAATCACAAAGCATACCATACAGTCACAGCAACATAGAAAATCAACAACAAAACACCAAAACAACAATCATAGCATGTAAAATGGATCAAACATACCCAAAAACCCTTATTTTCCCCTTAAGCATGTTTAAGCAAATCTAACGGTAGGATTAACAAAACTTAACCAAACCAACCCAAACTCTTAACAGAGGCCTAAAACAATATTTCGAAATTTACAAATATTTTTCTAGAATTTAATCATGTTTAAATTCACTAATTAACACTAATCACCCTAATTAACTGTAATTAGTGTAAAAACAAAGCTAATCACTCACCTTGGCCACAAATAAAACTTTCAGAACTGAAACTCCACTGATTTGGGTGAATACTGATGTCTAACATCAGCTCCAACCTTGCTTTGGTGCTATTGCTCGTTAATTTGATGTTGCTAAGCTTAATCCTTGATTAGTGAGCGATTTGGGATGAAATTAGAAGGTGGAGGCCATTGTTAGGGTTTCTACGAGGTAAATGGCTGCTAGAAAACTGAAATAGAATGAAAACCTAGCTCATTTCTGCCTCCCCATAACCCTAATCCTGAAATAGACTATGGGCCCATTCACTAATCACCTCATTTGGCCCGGTTAAGCAGTTTTTCAGCTTCTAAACCTTATTTCGTCCATATCTCCCAAACGGTAAGTCCGTTTTTCACATATGACCACTCTACGGAAAGGTAAACCATCATCCAAATCTAATGGAAGTGGTTTCAGGTCAAAATTCATTACCAATCAAAAGTTATGGCCAAACCAAGATTAACTAGGGGCAAAACGGTCATTAAAAAATCAGCAAAAATCATGAACATGGGAAATGACCCCAATAGTCGTCTCCCAAAGTTACACGGCCATACGACTTCACATGAAAAAAAGAAATAAATATTCTACGATCCTCCGATGCATAGAATGCGGGTCGTTACATTCTCCCCCCTTTAAGAAATTTCGTCCCCGAAATTCGTTAACCCAAAGCATACAAAGGATCCGCATGCCTACCAATCATTAACAAAATAATAAAGCATACAAAACAACACAACAAGCCTATCCTAGCACGCGGTTTACTATCAAGGGAGTACTATATCGATATGCAAACCTTACCAGGCAAA
This sequence comes from Allium sativum, assembly GCA_030737875.1. NCBI lineage: Eukaryota > Viridiplantae > Streptophyta > Magnoliopsida > Asparagales > Amaryllidaceae > Allium > Allium sativum. Next base: position 10,366 of record JASFAX010002056.1, read on the forward strand.
GAGTTATGGATACTTCCTCCTTATGTTCTCCTTTGTTTCCCAAGTACAGTCTTCCTCATCATCACCCCACTGGACTTTGACTAGTTTCACCACCTTCCTTCGAAGCTGCTTCGTATAATTCCCAACAATACGCATAGGCCTGCGGATCCCAACCGCCTCGGGTTCAACCTCGATATCGTCCAACTGATCCGGTGAAATAGTCATATTGGGGTCGTGCACAAATTTTATTAACTGGGAAACATGAAATACGTTATGAACTCCTACCATCTTCTCTGATAATTTAACTTTATACGCCAAATTCCCAACTTGCTCGAGAACTGGGAATGGACCAACAAATCTTGGTGTTAACTTGCCATCCTGCCAAATCGTATCACGCTCTTTAACGGAGAAATCTTGACAAACACCAAGTCGCCAATGGAGAACTTTAAATCTATTCTCCTCTTATCAGCATAACTCTTTTTCCTATCTTGGGCAGCCTTCATTCGTTGTCGGATAACTTTGATCTTATCTGAGGTTTCTCTTATCACATCAGGGCCAAGCACAAATTTCTTACCGGTTTCTAACCAACATGACGGTGAGTTGCACAGTCTTCCGTACAAAGCTTCAAATGGAGCCATACCAATACTGGATTGATAACTTTTATTATATGTGAACTCCACTAGATGTAAATGGTCATCCCATGATCTACTAAAATCCAATATACAAGCTCTTAAGAGGTCTTCTAATATATGATTCACCCTCTCTGTCTGACCGTCGGTTTGAGGATGATACGCGGTACTGAGATGTAATTATGATCCTAACGCCTCTTGTAAGCTCTTCCAAAATCCACTAGTGAACAACGGATCTCGGTCACTCACAATGCCTTTGGGTATTCCATGAAATCTCACTACCCACTTCATCTATAGTTCCGCTAACTTAGCTGTTGCTCTATTCGACTTGATAGGTATAAACCTTGCACTCTTGGTCAATCAGTCCAAAATCACCCAAATGCTATCATGGCCCAATCTAGTCCTTGGTAACCCATCAATGAAATCCATTGAGACTTGTTCCCATTTCCATTCTGGAATTTCTAATGGTTGCAACAAACCACTAGGTTTCTTTTGCTCAGCTTTAACTAACTGGCAATTCATGCATTTGGATATAAACTTCCCAACGTCTCTTTTCATCCCTTCTAGTAGTAGGTTTTCTTCATGTCTCGATACATTTTGTTACCATCGGGATGTATAGTCAGTTTTGAGTGATGACATTCTCTAAGCACTTCATCTCTCAATCCATTCACTTTGGGTACAACCAGTCTTCCATTCTTTCTAAGTCATCCATCTCGATCAAGCCCATACTTGTTCATCTCTTCGTCGATTCCCATCTCTAACTTTGAGATGATTTCCAATAGGTTAGGATCGTCCCTCTGGCTGGAACCAACTGATCGTCAAACTTGCTAACATTTTTTGATCCAATTCACACTTTGGTATGAAATCATACCCAGCGATATACTCTAGTTGCTTCCATTCCAGAAACATATCCCCTAAACTGGCATGTCTCCTACTCAAGGCATCAACTACTGCATTGCCTTTTCCTGGTGTATATGCGATATCAAAATCATATGAAGACAAGAATTCTAACCATCTTTGTTGTCGGAGATTTAGATCCTTCCGAGAGAAAAGATACTTTAATGACTTATGGTCAGTAAACAACTCGAATCTTTCTCCCAAGATAATGTCCTCCACATCTTCACGCGAACACGATCGCTGCCAATTCCAATTGAGGGTAGGATATCTTTTCTCATGCGATTCAGTCTACGTGCAAGCTACAACCCTACCTCCATGCAGTCAGTTCATCCCTACCTCAGCCTCAGTACATCACCTAGCCCGGTACCACATGCATCTGTATATACTGTCATCTCTTCGTTCCCCTTAGGAATGACTAACACTAGTGCACATGTCAACTTTTCCTTTAGACTCTTGAATGCATTCTCGCACTTTTCGTCCCAAACAAAAGTTTGATTTTTCTTGGTCAACTGAGTCGACGGTGCTGCTATCTTGGAGAAGTTTTGGATAAACTTACGATAATATCCAGCTAATCCCAAGAAACTTCTCATGTCCGTTGCATTCTTGGGCGTAGACCAATCCTTTACCGTAGCCACCTTCGCAGGGTCCACGGCAATACCATTCTCTGAAACAACATGGCCCAAGAATCTCACTTCCCTTCTCCAGAAGTGACACTAAGAAAACTTTGCTCTCAATTGGTATTTTCTCAACACCTCCATCACTATCCTCAAATGTTCCTTGTGTTCTTCCTCTGTCCTTGAATAAACCAAGATATCGTCCACGAACACAAGAACAAACTTATTCAACTAATCTTTGAATACCCTATTCATAAGATCCACAAAATATGCTGGTGCATTGGTCAACCCGCATGGCATGACCAACCACTCATAAAATCCAGACGGCGTCCGAAATGCCATTTTAGCTATACTCTCAGCTTCCACGCTAAGCTGATGAAAACCTGTCGCGAGATCCAACTGGGAGAACACTCTCGCGCCACTCAACTGATCAAACAAATCATCTATCCACGGTAGAGGTTACTTATTCTTCCTTGTCACCTTATTCAACTCGCGGTAGTCCACACACAAACGAAGGGAACCATCTGCCTTGGTAGTAAACACGACTGGTGCTCCCCACTCGGAGACACTTCTTCTGATAAATCCCTTCTTCAACTGATCGTTTACTTGCACCCCGAGCTCTCGCTGCTCCCTTAGTGCCATACGACGAAGTGGCATCATTATAGGTCTGGCATCTTTCACTAAATCAATACGGAACTCAATCTCTCAGTGTGGTGGAAGTCCGGTCACTTCCTCGAAGACGTCCGAATACTGGCCAGCCACGGGCACATCTGACTACTCATTATGCGGGATGCCGAGAGAATTTAGAAAACTAGCCATTACCCCATCACTAGGTAGACCACCAATCACTACCCTCCACCCATCATCTGCTCTAACTGTCACCAAAAATCCCTCACAGTCTACCATCACCCCATATCTTTGGATCCAATCAACTCCCAAAATAATGCCAAACCCAGTAAAGCCCAAAACAAAGCAATCACAAACAAACATACATCCATGACTCAATAAGACCACGTTATAGCGAATCACACTAAGGCTAGTCGAACCACCAATCGGGTTCGTCACAACTAAAGGTCTATCGACTATCTCGGGTTCCAATCCCAACCTATCTACCAGGTCACTAGATATGAAGGAACAGGAAACTCCGGTATCAAACAATACTCGAATAGAAACATCATAAACAGAAAGCATACCTTGAATGACGATATTCTTTCCTTTCTCCGCCGCGGTTGGGGTATTCGACGAAGAAGGAACAACATTAATAACATATTCTTTCACAATCTGCTTTTCTTTAGGGGGTTACGGACACTTATCCTTGTGATGTCCCACTTGGCCATAGTTGAAGCACTTCCTGTCCGCTGGCTATGCTTGACATTCTTTAGCATAATGGCCCTTCTTGCCACAACTAAAGCACTCAACATCTTTCTTATTCTTCTTATGGTCATCCTTGGTCTGATTCTGCTTTCTCTTATTCTGAGAATCATTCTTGCCCCCCACCGCTTGCTTGCGGCTTTGGCTCTTCTGCAGATGCAACCTCAGTCTTCGACTTAGGGTATGAACTCTCTGATCTCAAAGCTTTCCCCACAATCGATTTAAACGTCTCATCGATATGGTTAATAAGCCTTTCCCCCAAGTACCCATCCAAGCCAGTTATGAACTTTTCATTCTTCTTCTCGGCAGTGTCGATAAGGGATAATCCATACTTCGATAAAGTATCGAACTCATCAATATATTCCGAGACCGCCCTACCATTCTGCTTAAGCTCTAAGAACTTCCTAAACAATTCTGATTTCTGAGTAACTGGGACAAACTTATCGCTAAAGCAGGTCTTGAACTGATCCCAAGTAACCTGATCCTCTGGAGTAGCTACCTTAATAGCATTCCACCAATTCATCGCCCGTCCTTGCAGCTGACGGGATGCTAGCCTTCTCTTCATCGCATCCTCGATACCCAAGTCTTCGAAGATACGCTCACAGTTATCCAACCAATCCTGAACATCCATAGCCGACTTCGTTCCGTAGAATGGTTTCCCACCAAGACTAATGTAGTCCTTACAGAGCTTGGCGAAATCGGCCCTAGGCGCCTACACCGCTGCACCACCACCATTTGCAGCGTTAGAAGCTTCCCTCTGAACATCTCTAAGCATCTCTCTAATGAGGTCACTGAACATCGTCCTCATATCAGGAGCATTCCCATTATTAGCTCCTCTACCAGTACCCCTAGTATATCGGCTCATCGTTCAATCTGTAAGGTGAAAACGATTAACCATCTCTTCAGTGGTGCCAGTGCAATGCGACTTCATCCTTAAATATACTAATAGTATATATATATATATATAGTTTTGAAGACCAAAATATCACAAATACGCGCTCGCATATACGTACTATCTCTCTCTGATGTCTTTCCCTAGGTCAACTACGCAACCTAGAGCTCTGATACCAAATGTGACGGCCCGCCCCGCACCAGCCGACATTTCCAAGGAAAGTGCGCTGTGCCAATGTCCAACTAGCACGGGATGGTCGCCAAAGAAAGGAAAGGGAAGGAAACTTAACAGTGGACTAACAAAGAACATGTAGAATGTCTTACAGCGCATTGAATAAAATATAATAATAACATACTTTGACATAAAAACAGGCGAGACAGTGCATAAGCTGAAAACTAAACATCATAGCAGCGGAAAATCCAAATACATCTTATGTTCTGCTTCATCATTATTACAATTTAAAAACTATCTCTAAAGCAAAAGAAAGGAAAGGTACACTACTAATGCCCAAAGTAGTGAACCCAGAGTAACAAGAAGAGACATAAAACTCTGGGTCAGACAAAAGTCTGGTATGAGCGATAAGCAGCAAAACAGAACAATAACAGGTATATTAAACCATACCTGAACCTGGACCTGCAACCAAAGAGTTAGCACAACATACCATACAATACTCTAAGGTGACACTAACATATGGTGTAAAGGATACAGGGGCGGGGGTGTGCATGTCATAGTGATGGAAACAATCAAGCATAGCAACCATCCTCACATCTCTAACTCAATGCGTAAAGCATATGATATCCACCACTTTGATCACCTAAATCATTGCTATGATCACTCTGCCCCATGGAGTCATGGTGACTCCACTGCACTGATCCATAGCCACTAGTCCTTACTATGTCCACTCTGCCCCATGAAGTCATAACGACTCCACTGCACTGGCTCATAGCCATGCTACGATCACTCTGCCCTATGGAGTAGTAACTACCCCACTGCACTGATATGTAGCCTAACATCCGTCTTGGTGGTGAATCAAAGTTATGGACGTCTATAACTCCTTAGCACACATCCCGCAGCAAAGTCCAATCATGAAGTTAACTCATTGGTTCCCAACTTGATCCTGAGTACAAACTTCCCACTTGGACTACCTTTGCATCTCGGGTTTGGTCTCCTCCGGATCGGTTCGGTAACAAGCTTCTATTCAGATCGGTTCTCTTCTTCTCGTTCAGTCCATGGTCGTCAACCTCGCTCGGGTCGGGTCATGGATCCCTCTCCAGGTCAGGTCGGTTCGTGACTTCATCTCCAGGTCGTGATCCTCCTCCGGCTCGGGTCGTGACAGGCTCCAACTCAAGTCCACGGTACGTCATTCTGGTTCGTAGGTGGCACACCGGTTGTCTCGTGCTTCCTGGTTCGTGGTCTATCTCCTGGTGTTGGCTCGTCATCAAGATTCAAACAGGCAACTCGTGAGACTCGAGGAGAAATGGATTGTACAACTCCGGTTTGTGAAGGGGGTGTGTACCACGAGCGAGGTCGGGTCGGGTAGGGGCGATTCGATCCGGTCCCTGCAAGTTTTTCCTGTAACTTCCAACGACTGTTTTTACGCCATACGACAACGTTTTCGACCATTCTAACTGTTCTAATCAATCACAAAGCATACCATATAGTCATAGCAACATAGAGAATCAACAATAAACACCAAAACAACAATCATAACATGTAAAATGGATCAAACATACCTAAAAACCCTTATTTTCCCCTTAAGCATGTTTAAGCAAATTTAATGGTAGGATTAACAAAACTTAACCAAACCAACCCAAACTCCTAACAGAGGCCTAAAACAATATTTCAAAATTTATAAATATTTTACAGAATTTAATCATGTTTAAATTCACTAATTAACACTAATCACCCTAATTAACTGTAATTAGTGTAAAAACAAAGCTAATCACTCACCTTGGCCACAAATAAAACTTTCAGAACTGAAACTCCACTGATTTGGGTGAATACTAATGTCTAACAGTAGCTCCAACCTTGCTTTGGTGCTATTTCTCCTTAATTTGATGTTGCTGAGCTTAATCCTTGATTAGAGAGCGATTTGGGATGAAATTAGAAGGTGGAGGCCATTGTTAGGGTTTCTAAGAGGTAAATGGCGGCTAGAAAACTGAAATAGAATGAAAACCTAGCTTATTTCAGCCTCCCCATAACCCTAATCCCAAAATGGGTTATGGGCCCATTCACTAATCACCTCATTTGGCCCGATCAAGCAGTTTTTCACCTTCTAAACCTTATTCCGTCCATATCTCCCAAACGTTAAGTCTGTTTTTCACATATGACCACTCTACGGAAAGGTAAACCATCATCCAGATCTAATGGAAGTGGTTTCTGGTCAAAATTTTGTTACCAATCAAAAGTTATGGCCAAAACAAGATCAGCTAGGGGCAAAACGATCATTTAAAAATCGGCAAAAATCATGAATATGGGAAATGACCCCAAAAGTCATCTCCCAAAGTTACACGGCCATACAACTTCACATGAAAAAAAGAAATAAATATTCTATGTTCCTCGTATGCGTTGAATGCGGGTCGTTACATCTCATGTGTGTAGTTGTGTGTTAATTTGTTAATTGATAGACCGATGTAAGCGTTAAACAATTATTTAAGGCTTATGCAAGTGTAAGAGCACTCTGGATGTTATTTGTATGTTTGATAGTTATTTACAACTATCGTTCGACGTATAAAATTCATATAAACGAATTTTTATGGTGTTAATGTTATTCCAATCCGGAATAAATATGAATATTTTAATAATATAATATTCAAAGAAAAAAATCGAAGTTTGTCTTCAACGTCCGATTTTGGATGGATGCATAGATATCGATGAATATTCGTAAATGTAACAAATGGTTTTGAAGTAAATTAATACAATTTTGGCATATTAAAGTTTTTGATTTAAAATGAATAGTAACTTTTCAAAGTGAAGTTCAGTTAGGTTATGTAGCAAACGTTTTAAAAGAAGTTTTCTTTTGAAAGTTTTTCATTTATTTTTATAATGACTATAAGGAAAAATTGAGCGTAAAATAATGATCTTCGAAAAATATAGTTATTTTATTCAACAAAATAATATTAAAGTTGACCCTGTAGTGAAATACGTGATTTTGAAGAGAAACGACAGAAACGAGTTTTCAAAGATGATTATATATATATATTACAAAAATTATAAAAATGATTTGAAATTGTTTCGATTTTTTTTTTTTAAATTATAAATCGATTTGGGCTTGAATAGAACGCGTCGCGCAACGACAGTTCGCGAACGTCAACCTATAACTTCGGATTGGCATAACGGGAGATTCGGCCATCGGATTCTCCTGAAATTAGAATCGTTGGAACCGTAATGGAATGAGCTTTCTAATAATATAAGAATTTTAAATACCCAATGGATTGGTTTTAAAACAAGTCAAAATCTGTTTTGTAAAAGGTCGCAATGGATGTAGTTCGGTGGCCGAAATTGGAAATCGACCGTAAGGGCCTTAATAAAAAAATTGAAAGGTAGCACAATTTTTTTTATTCCTCAAACCGAAAGACTACAATATATACATACCCTCAGATATATACTAACATACACAAATGTAACAACCCGGAATTTCTGCACCAATTTAAATTTTTTATTTTAGCTATTTTAATTGGGTTTTGAATATTTAAATGATTTATTTTAAATAATAACGTCTAAATTTTATTTAAATTGAAGTTAGAGTGTATAAATTTATTTTGATTATCAATCGAGCCTGAAATGGCGTGGTAGTTTGAAAATTCGATTTTAATTTTCAATTGAATGTGTATGATTCAAAATAAATCGGATTTAGTAAAACGAGAAACGTTAGAATCTATTTAACTATATCTTTCTAAAGAATGTAAGAAACTGAGATTTCACTTTATAAATTGTAAGTTATGTCCAGTTTAAAATTCAGAATAGTCGCTATGGAATTCATAAATATTTTAATTATATATAGTCCCTAAAAATAGCCATTTTGCAAACGACCTCCGTTTTGACGAAACCACTTTTGTTGGATCCGGAATATCAAATTATTATTAGGTTTCAAATTTCATAATTTTTGGAATTAATATGTGAGCGTGGCGAATTTAAACGTCAATTCAGTTTAAATTTAATCGACCAGAAAAGGCCATTTTTCAGACGGTCTCTAATTCGACGGAACTAGTTTTTTTAAGATTGTATCAACAAAACATAGCTAGATTTCAAAATTCGTAATTTTTGGAGTTAGTATGTGGCCCTGGTAAATTAAATTGTAGGTTAGAATTCAATATTGACCATTATATTAATTTATATTTTAAATTTGATAAAAACTGATCAAAAAGTAGAATTGGCTTACGAAACATATTCCATTGTGTCTAGAATGGGGGTATTTGGTTAGAAATGACAGTCGTTGGGTATGATTTAGAGTTCGAACTCAAAATCTCCTTTTTCCAAATTAAAATAATATTATAATCTATATAAATACAAGATCAAAGGTCAAAACCCTAACACCCCAATTCATTACAGCCGCTGTCATCTCCAATCAAGGGCCATAAACGCTCAAAATTTGATTCCCGTTTATCTCCCAATCCATGAAACATTTCAAGAGTCATATTAAACGAAAATCGAAGATCTCTTCATCACCTTTAAATCCATACCATTGTGATCAAGATCCATAAAGAAATGGGCACGAATTTTAAGCCCAAACGGGCACTGTTCGCACGGGATTTGGTGGGGCAGGGCGCAACTGCACCAACGGCGGTTCCAGGCGTGGAAGGAGCTTCAGATGGTTGACGACAAGACATTTTCTGATCGACCGATAGGGCAACGTGGGAGGCGCGGTTGCAAGCCCTTGGGCATCGACGTTGGGTTTTCACGTATACAGGCAATCACGAGGAAGAAGATGGGGTTTAGGGTTAACAACGGTGATTAGTGATAATTAATTAATTAATTAATTGTTATCTCGAAATGTAATGAAATGTATTAATTGCCATATCTTCTGCATATAAGCACGTAATTGGACGATTTCAGATCCGCTGGAATCGTGATAAAGAGAGCTTCGCAATGGAACAGACTAGAACCAAAATAGAGATAGTTGGAATTTTTGACAAAATTAAATGGCTGTTTAATTTTGTTAAAACGATCATCAAATAAAGAATGGTGGAGTAGAACCCAATGTGAGAATTCTCTCACTAAATTTTTGTACAGTTATTTAATTTATTTTATAACTGTAAATATATAGAAATTGCCAGTATAGATTTTTATCTATTGTATGGAGTTCAACACTCGAATTCGCACAAATCACATAAGTTGGAAGCGATGTATGGATATTACGGACACTCGGCTTTCATACTCCTCAAATGACCACTTATGGCGCCGTAAATGACATTGGGTTGTTGAGTATTTATTTTTATGGACGATTTGGTGATTTGTTTGGTGATTGTGATGATTAACATATTAAAAATAATGTTTATATTAATGTGGTAGTGAAATTAAATTATACATATCTATTTATAATTTAAGCAGTAAAATTGGCTAATTAGAAAAATAATTCAAATCGAATTTGAATTGGTTAAATTTATTAACCAATGATTTATTTAAATCAACTGTTGTTGTTTGAAAACCCCACACAGGTATTGGGATGATATTTGACATATACTAATCCCAATATTTAGTTGTATGTCAATCGATGGATTGACAGGCTATGATGAGCGTTATTTATTTATCTTAATGCTTATACAGTTGTAAAATGAACTCTGGATGTTGTTTGAATGTGTAATTATTATTTATCATTATTGTTGCATACATGCGATGTATGAAATCCATATAACTGAAGTTATACGGTAATTGATTGAGTTGCATTCCGATTCAGAAATAACAAATATTTTAAAATAATATTCAGTGAAGAATTAAAATATGATTTTGATGTCCGATTTGGGATGGACATGAAAATATTGAAATATGGAAGCCGGGTTAAGTATATACGCCATTTTAACCCGAACGGGTTTATCGATCAATTTTATTGCTTTTATAATGAATATAAAAAGGAAATGGATTTCAAAATCAGATATTTTGAAAATATTATCATTTTAAATATTATATTGAAATGGAATATTCAATTTTGATTTAAAATTGAAAATGAAGTTGAAATCGTTTTAAAATGAATTTATAAACAATTTATAAAATATGTTTTAAATGGAAATCGATGATATATATATATATATATTATATTTATATATATAATGACCTGAATAGAACGCGCCTCACAGAGACCGTTCGCGAATTTTGACCATTAACTTCAAGTGAACGTAATGGGAGATCCGACCATTCGATTCTCGTAAAATAGAACTGTTGGGTTCATATCGAAAAGAGCTTTCCAATGATAATAAGAGATTTGAAATCTAACAGTTAGATTTCAAGATATGTCCAAATCCATTTTAGAGAAGGTCGCTATGGATGCAGTTCGATGGCCGTTATTGGAAACCGACTCTGAGGGCCTAAATAAAATTATTAAAAATATGGAAAAATAGTGTAAATTCATAATAAATGATTCAAAAAGATTTTGATTGAAAAATTCCATATTTTAAAATATAAAAGATATTTTTATCGAAATGAACTAGTTAATAACTAGAATAATTATCCAATATTTTTAAATAATAAATTGAATTGAAAATGGGTTTCAAAATAACCATAATTTTCCAGAGTATGAATTGGAACGATTTTGAATGGAAATAATCTTCGGAATATTTCGATATTGGATTCCGTGATTAAGCGAATATTGTTGAGGAATTTGGAAGATACAAATATCGTTATTCCCAATACGATATCCGTTGGTTTCAGAATTTGATATTGAATATAAGCCAATATAATTTCTATTCAGAGCCTTGTATTTAAAATCAAATTGGATTTTGGGTTTGTCATGAATGGTGTCTTCAATAACACTGTTCTTAAAACCCGTTGAGAAAAGAATAAATCTTTTAATTAAGATTTAGAGAAGTTTACCAATTAATTAAATTAATTGGAACTGAATTAAAATTGGATTTTTGGGTATATCGTAACGGTGTTTTAAATAACATTTGTTCTTTAACCCAATTAACAGTGAAGTTATGATTTGGAATTTATAAATCTTTTTATTAAGATTTAACAAAAATTTTCCAAAGTAAAGTTTTGCAATGTAATATATTAAATTGAAATTGAATGGAATTCGATTGGGTAATAATCGAGATGAGCTTCTGTGAAGGAAGGTCGTTACTATATATGGAATTTAAAAAGCCTTGCCGTTATTCCATTTATATTATTAGTCGGACACAGGAATTTATATCGATTATACACTGTTATGATTTCCATGTAGGTTCCATTTTGATGGAAGATGATTTGGGTTTATCATGAACGGTGTTTTAAACGACATTCGTTCTTTAAACCTAGTTAAAGACATGATTTATTTCCTAAATTTGAATAATCATTAAATAATGATTTTTGAAGATTAAAAATAAGTGGAATTTTAATGAATCTTTAATTAGATTGAAATGTTAATGTGGTAATCAAATTTGCCAAATTTGAGAAGTGTCCGAGAATGGAGTACCGCCAGTTTTTCTTTATGCTATAGTTAAATCTTTTATTAGATTTTAAACGTTGAATGGTAATTAAATTTACCAATAGCACAGTGGGTGTTAGATATGGAGTACTACTAGTTTTGGTCCATGGGATGAATAGGTTGGGATTGGAAACATAAAATAAAGAAGGATTACTTCAGTAAGGCTCGATAATCCCGACTAGTTTGATAAACCTTAATTTGGTCTAAAGTGGTGAAAAGATAATACAAAATCTTTTGTAATGGTTTCTAAGTGAAGATTTAAACAAGGGGTTTAAACGGATTAAATTTTTGATAAGATTTATGGGAATAATTCCCAATGTAAAGAATACTTGGATAAAAGAATATTTTGGATTGGAATGAGGCGTATGATGTGTTTTTATAACACTTGATTATAAGGTACGCGAGTTATTTGGAAAGACCAGGTTTAACGCATTCTGAATAATTGATACGATGGCTAAAAGTCGAAGATATTGAAGACGGTGGTTGAAGACCGACGATCTTCACATCGAATGGATTATTACTGATGCCCTGGACTTGGGTAGCTCCCATGATGTGGTTATAGTCATAGTGGTTCGGACGTACTTGTTGATTGTCCAGATATGCGAGGGCCTCTCTCGTGTATTGGACATATGGGATGAGGAATAAGGTGCCTCCTGTTTCGTTCATACCCAGAACGGACTTGCAAACGGATGGTATGTCTGACGTTGTATTCCTTTATACTATATTCAGTGATCTCTGCTAAATATATATCTGTTTGGTGGCGGAGAATTTATTCTCTTGCTTAACACCCTTCTCTGAGACGTACGAGCTTAGAGGATATATGTTGGTAGAAGTTAATGGTATGGTATGGATTGACAATGTGACATGCTGAGATGCATGGATCAAGGCTTTTGTTATAAAGCAAAGCCTTGTGAATGATGATCGAAGCATAGCTTTAATTAGCATAGCTTTATGTAGCATTAATTCGCGAGCCTCACACACCGGTATGATGGTGAACTGATGGTCAGGTCAGTATGCTTTTGAGATGAGGATAGACACCTTTAGGGTTGTCACGGATTCGGTCGACTGAGATGAGCTCAGTGTGGTCGCTCCACGCTCAGAGAGATAGGGCACACCCCCGATTTCCAGAGGGATATAGTAAGCGGTGTTTTCCAACGACCTGGACTTAAGCCGCAGTGATACTTGATTTCCCAAAAAGGCGGATGTGCATTAGTGTTTTCTCATGCACGGGACGTAAGTCATTTAGTATTGCACTACGCGATAGATCTTTTGAATCAGCAGCCATTATGATGGAAATCTAAACTTCCAATATGACATTTTTCGGTTTTAGTTGTAAACCTATGTATGGAGACATAATATATGGTACCTATGCCGTCTAGGATTGATACATTTACTTTCGAAATTGATTTCTACACTATACACGTATAGTAATAATAAAAGAAAAAATTTGCGTACCAAGCATATTTGGCCATTATAAGGTAAACCTCTATTCTGCGGCTTCCGTTGCATTGCATTGTGTGATGGGACCTGAGTCTTATAATGGCTTAATTTTTCTTTATTTAGCATTGCGAGTTTTGTTTATGATATTCATGGAGGATATCCGTTTGGTGTCATACGACATGATCACGTGATTCACCTAACTTTAAAATAAAGATTAATAACTGTTTTTAGTTCTCACACCAGTTTCATGACTGACTCGGAGTATATTGTTTTCTGCCCTAAACTCTGGGTGTCCATATTTTCCACACGGCAGCTAGTAGTTTTGGTTTTCGCAGATATTTCTTTTCCCAGGATCCTGGATTACAGCTGGAGCTATATTTTGAAAGCTTTGTATCTGTGTATTTCATTCAGTTGTGGTTGTGATATTTTCCACTGCACATTATGTTTATGTATTTAAAATGTAATTTTAATCTCTGATATTGTATTTTCGATGTGCAATATTTATTCATACTCTGATATAAATTCTTTACACTGATGTACTTGTTGTAATAGCAATGAAATGTTCTATTGTTGTGTTTTGATGCGTGTGTTGTCAAAGAAATCCGGGCTCCCCGTCTCTTCGCGGATCATGGAAGTTTGGTTTGTCTCAACAAATCAGTTCCTAAACACAAACAACATTATATCAAACCATCAGCCAATCACTATCTCATACTCACTACACAAGAAAAAAACAAGGTTATCTTTAAACTATCATCACGTCTTCCACCTGGATTCCAATGTAAATACAACCTATGAAGGAAAGACTCACTTTATAATCCTACAACACTGTCAATCTAACAACACTACCAATGACAACGATACTACCAGTGAAAACAAAATTCCAGTCCTTCGACATCACATTAAATAAAGGAGATTGCCACCTGAAACTTAAAACATTGCATCTATTGTAATGCAGAAATGCTTGATATCTGAAGCAATACAACTGACAAAACCAATGAACCATTTATATCATCATGAAACCATAGAACCTTAAACCCAAATGCCACATTATGGTCATCAACCAAATTGAAGGGGTCATATAATGGAGATGGATTTCTCCTCGTATGCTCTTATAAGATTTCAAATTGCTATTAAAAGGAATCACATCTTCAGGTGTATAATCTATTCCCTCATCCAAATCATCTGAATCATCCCAAAGTTTACCTTTTATCGTGTAACTCTTAGATTGGAACTGGGAATAACACTTGAAGTCATAGCATCAGATAAAGACACTGATGCAGAATTAATAAAGGATGGTGGCAGTTGAATATGTGCATGAAGGGATAAGTGATCATAAGGATAGACTTTTGAAAGTGAAGATGAAGATAATCCTAAATTTTTCACCATTTTACTTGTTGTAGAAGGAACCTGAGAACTATAAGAGGATGGGCAAGACATTGTAGAATGTGACGTTAAAGATGTCGAAGATTTACAGGAAGATGAACCCCAAGTGACTGAAGTTGATGATGATAACATATTAGTAGCAATAAATGAGGAAAAAGAATTCAAACCATTATTGTCATCCCCACCATAATCTCCATATAGGTTGCCAAAAATGTTTCATCATTAGTAACAGTATTATTCTGATCCAAACTAGTTTGTTCACCTATGTTACTCCCTTTGTTTTGATCCAAAACTTTACTTACTTCAGGAGTTTTACCATTTAAACTAGAAATATCACCAATAATATCTATATTATTAAGATCCTCAGCATGACTATTATCACGAACTTGTGCATTTACTCCAACTTCAACCTCGACATTGTTGTTATTAAGATCAGAGGCTAAAGCAACAAAATGATTAGAAATAGCATTAACAGGAGTAGTAACACTAACTACATTATCCTTGTTATAACTTTCACCTTTTCTCCTCCATATTTTCTTTGTCTTAGTATTAACAGTGATCCAAATCCTTTGCCTAGCAGATGGATTATCCTTCTTAAAATACTGACCATAAAACCATTAACTCTAACATGATTATCCACTAAACAACCCTCAACCTGCCCTTCATTACCCATATATGCGGTTAATCCAATTCACATGTAGATGTATCATGGCCAAAAACTTTATATATAGTAAAAAATACTAGGTCTCCAATCGTATGATATTTTCACAGAAGGATAATTATCACCCAAACCAACAATTTCAATTGAATCAAAAAGTTCAAAATCTGGAGAAATTTCAACTAAGGCCTTTGCATATCCAAACCTATGCATTTTCTCAATGTCGAAATCAAAACAAAATAACTTTCCTATGTGACAGACGAGCCAATTAATTCCTAAAGCGTCAACAAAATCATAGGAATTTTATACAAATGAATCCATATTGGAACTTTTTTTAATCATAGATTCTGACCAATACTTGGATCCCATCTTGTAATTATAAACATTCTTCCGCGAATAAAGATAGGATCAAATTGGAGAATTCTTTCTCTATCAATGTCATTAGAAAAATTAAAGAAGAAATGAATACCATTTGAAGAAATATCTACCTCACCATTTAATTTCCAACATCTTTTTAAAAAATTAACCACTGAAAGATAGGACAACGATCCATATATTAAGAATCCAACCAGGTAGTATCTCTAGAATTACAATCCTCGTTCTTGACTAGATCTGGAATTGATTTTGGTCGTCCATTCCTAGGAATATCAAAATGAAGAGGTTGAAAGACTCTAGCGTTGCGAGGTAGAGATTTGAAGAGTGAAGCATAATCTGATTTCGTGAAAGAAGGAAAGGATGATTTAAATGGATTAAAGGTTGTAGGAATTTCACAGGGATTTTTGGAACGATCAAGAACCGATGGATTCACGCCAAATGAAGAGGCTGAAAGATTACTCAAATTGGAATTGAGACCAGAAGGAGGTGGATTTGGGGGTTTAGATGGAGAAGAAGGGAAAGGCGGGATCGAAGGCGGAGGAGGAAGAAGGAAAGGATAACAAGATCACCATTTTCGAGGCCTGAGGTTCATGAAAGATTTTCTTAATAAAATTATTAAAAATATAAATAAATTATCTTAAATCATAATTAATGATTTGGTAAGATTTTGGGTAAAAAAATTGTACGTTTTGAAAGGATAAAAGATATGTTTATCTGAATGAACTAGTTAACGACTAGAGTAAAGAGCTTAATATGCGATGTTTTCTGAAGAGTAATAATCCCGTGATTTTAGAATAATAAATTGGATTTGTGAACGGTTTTGTTATAACCAGAGGTTTCCAACATATAAATTGGAATAAATTTGATTGGAAATTATCTTTGGATATTTTAAATAGTGGATTCCGTAATTTCACGGATATCGTTGAAGAATTTGGAAGATATAGATATCGTTATTCCCATACGATATCTGTTGGTTTCAGAATTTGGTATTGAATGTAAGCCGACATGATTTCCATTTAAAGTCATATATTTAATATCAAATCGGATTTTTGGTTTGTTGTTAATGGTGGCTTTAACAACACTATTCTTAAACCCTGTTGAAATGTAAGTTATTGAATAAATCTTTTAATTAAGATTTAATGGAGTTTCCAATTACGTAAACTAAATTGGAATTAAATGGAAGTTGATTATGGGTTTATTGTGAATGATGTTTTAAAACGACATTTGTTCTTTAACCCAGTTAAAGACAGGATTAATATCCTAAAGTTGAATAATCATCAAGTAATGATTTTTGAGATTAAAATTAAGTTGGGGCTTTAATGAATCTTTAATTGAATTTGAACGTTAAAGGGTAATTAAATTTACCGATAACTCAAAGGGTGTTAGAATACAGAGTACTACCAGTTTTTCTTCATGGGATGAATAGGTTGCGATTGAATAATAAAATTAATGATTACTTCGGTAATGCTCGATAATCCTGATTAGTTTTATAAACCTTAAGTTGGTTTAATTTGAGAAAAGATATTACAATTAATTTTGAAATGATATCCAAAGGAAGATTTAAACAAAAGTTTAAATGATATGAATCTTTGACAAAATTAATGGGAACCATTCCCAAAGTAATGAAAGTTTGAATAAAAGAATATTCTGGATTGGAATGAGATGTGTGCTATCTTTATGTATCCATCTCAAGATTTTAAAGATGCATGAATTATTTGGAAAGACCGGGTTTAACCCATTCTGAATAATTGTTACGACGATTAAAAGTCAAAGATTGAAGACGGTGGTTGAAGACCGGAGATGTTTAAATTGTTTGGGATATTGTTGATGTCTCGGTTGGGCCGTAAACCCAAGACAAGGTTATTAGTGGTGGTTGTCTATACATACTTGGAAATCGACAGGATATGTGAGGACCTCTCTCCTGTATTGGGCATATGGGACAAGGAATAAGGTGCCTCCAGTTTCGTCTAGACCCAGAACGGACTTGCAAATGGATTGTGTGTCCGACATTGTATTTTATGATGTATCAATTGATTTCTATCATATATATATATATATATCTGTTTGGTGGCGGAGAATTTATTCTCTTAGCTTAACACCCTTCTCTAGGACGTATGAGCTTAGAGGTTATATATTGATAGACATCGGTTGTATGGTATGAAATGACGATGTGGCATGCTGAGATGCAAGGATCAAAGCTTTTGTTGAAAATCAGAGCTTTGTGGTAGATGATCAAAGCAAGGACAATGTTGTGTAGCTTTGTGTATCGCGTTAATTCGCGAGCTTCACACCCCGGTATGACTCAAAAACGAGATGAGGGACAGCAAGGAGGACATGTGTTTCTTTCTAGCTAGAGGTGATGTCATGGTATGGAGCCCAGACATTTTACTTATGTGGATGTTGGAAGCGAGGGCCCTCAGGTATTGCCACACAAGGCCAAGATGGTCAATGTACTGACCAAAAGGTCCGACGGGTCTGGGAAACGTATGATTCAGGCATAACTAATCAACAATGTAAGGCTGACCGACCCTACCGCTCCAAGGGCTCATCAGAGCTTGAGTCCTGGACATCTTGCTAGAGATAGTACGAATCTAGTGAGGAGAGATCCCTTGCCTCGGCTCATGATGGAAATACAAATTCCAATACGTGATCTTACGATTTTAGTTGTATACCTACAACAACATAATAAGATGGAGTATTATGCCGTCTAAGATTGATACATTTATTTTCGAAGTTTTTTTCCGCACAATCCACTAGAAGTAATATCAGCATTACTTGTTTTAAAGCGTATCAAGCATGTTTGGGTATTATAAGGTAAAACTCTATCCTCCAGCTTGCGTTGCATTGTGTAATGGGACCGGAGTCTTATAATAGCTTCATTTTCCAAAAAGCGTTGCATTGTTCTATTTTAAACTAGTACTCATGGGGAGAAGTCCCTTGATATGCCTTATTTTAAATAAGTTATAACAACTGTTTTAGTTCTCACACCATTCCCAAGACTGACTCAGAGTTTATTGTTTTCCACCTAAAATATGGGTGCCCATAATTTCCGCACAACAGTCAGTAGTTTTGGTTTTACAGATTTTCTTTTCACCGGATCCTGGTTTACGGTTGGAGCTACACTCTGGAATCTGTGTTAGTTGATTTTTTCCATTGTGCATTGTATTTGTATGTAATTTTATTTCCGCTGCATTGTATGTTATTCTCTGATACATATTTTTCCGTTGTGTTTCATTTTATTTATTTTTCCCGCACTCTGATATTTTTGTACACTGATGTAATATTGTTTTAATAGCATTGAAAAGTTCTCTTGTTATGTGTTCTAATGCGTCGTGTTCTCATGACAATCCGCCTTTCTCTATCTTTTTGGATCGGACCCATGCGGTTTACGTCGATTCGAAGGGCAGGAAAATTCGAGTCATTACAGTTCGGTTCGATCTGTGAGTGAAGCAATAGCCTTGCACCTATCTGAGGGAATCCAACGTATTAAACCTAAGCCAAAAGGTCCTTGTATCAGTCTCAAAATGAGGTATTTATAAATGAAATTTGGCTCGGCTCGGCATGCCACTGCCGACTATACCAGGTTGGGCCGACCACATGTCATCCGATTCAGGAAATCAGTGATAGGTAGCTGGGCCTAGTCTTCGCATGAGGAATAGTTCTCCTCGATATCCCTTGCATGTGTGTAGTTCAATCCATGAATTAAGGAGATAAAGCAGGTTAGAATTGACCAAGAAAGTAGCCTTGAGAAGCGGGCTTCGTAGGCTATTGATTTGAAAGAGCGAAACTGGTGTGGTTCGAGGTATTTAGACCGAAGTGAATTGATCCTAGGCAGCCGAACTAAAGTGATTCGAGCCAAGAAGATGGAGCAGCTGGTGGGGCCATGCCGATCTTAACATGCCAGTCCAGGGGTTTGACCTAGAGATTTCTATCCAGAAGTGATAAGGAGCTCCACCCCGAAACTTTGCCATGGGGTTGGATTGAGCCGAGCCAAATGGGTCGAACCGAAGAACTAGTCGAGCCGAAACTAGATCTTGCCAAAGTCATATCCTTGAGAGTTTTGACACTTCAACCAAGCGACTGAAGTAAATAGGAGTTTGTACTCAAGTCCAGAGTACTTAGCTTGGTAATCCGAATTGTGATGGCCTTGCACTACAAGAAATATAGTATATAACAACGGACATGGGCAACAACCTACAACGGCTACTTCCAATGGTTTCCAACGGAAGTTCTTTTCTAGATTTTTCTTTACATTAGAAAAAAAGAAATGCTGGAAACCGTTGGTTTTAAAGCTGTTGGCGACCATTGCTAACCGTTGGTTAGTCGAGCAGAAATTAACCAACCTGCTTCATTCTTCCCAAAATTTCTCCAAAACATCCTCCCCAATTCTAAAATTTGTCACCACTGCCTGGTTTGCCGCCTTTCCCCTCTCCAACGTCTGAAAGGCTCTCTCTCCTCCTCTCTAGGCCCCAATTCCTCTCTAATATTCAAGGTATAAACCCTAATCATTTTTTATACCCAAGATTTGCTAATTTAAGGTTAATTAATTTATGTTTGTATGTATAGTGATGTTAATATGTGCATATATAGGTTTTATTAATCATGTTATTGATCTATGTATATTATTGCTAATATATGGTTAATTAGTTTATGTTGTATGTATATGTGCATATATAGTGTTGTAGGTATAGTGATGTTAATTAATCTATGTATAGGTTGAATTAATTGAGGCCCAATTCTTATTATTAACCTATGTGTTGCAAGTTTATGTTGTTTGTATCACAATAGAATTATGTGCACACACACACATATGTTGAATTAATATATAATAGATTTTAGGCTTGTTAAGTGACGTTCAGTGGAAATGGAAATAATTAAGTTATGTTTTATAAAAATTTATCGAAAACGATACTTAATTTTATAATGTACGGTTAGTTCGATTGAGTGTTGAAAATATACATATATGTGATAAAGTCCGTATACATACAATTAGAGATTGAAATTAAGCCGTTCAAGGCTTATTTGGCTTAACATTTGCTCTTTACATAGATGATTGATAAATAAGAGCACCAATCGTAATATGTTATATTCGTAAAGCCTTAGAGTGTTTTTCGGCCTCGTCCGATAAGTAATGTATATAACTGTTATGTGAATGTTCTTTTTGTTAACAGAACATGCATCTATATTCATCATATACAATATTTATTATATTTGTCCTTGTATTAGGCAAGTTACGAACACAATAACGAAATTAAATCTCGTAAAGCATTTCATTTTAAATGGTTCTCAAAATTTTTAAAGTGCTTTCTTTATGTTCCAAGTGTACACGCAATTGTGTACTATTCAAGGAACTAAAGCAAAGTGTTGCTGAAATTTTGTTGAATCATTTAAATTGAAAAGGTTTACGCGATTTAATCACATTATTATATTAGTAATAGGAGGTAGGATGACCTATCAACAAAGTGTAAATGATAAATTAACATAAATTCATTAACAAAATTAATTTAATAAAATGTCAACGATAATTTTATCATATGTTTTTAATAATCTACTTAAGAAAAA
This sequence comes from Allium sativum, assembly GCA_030737875.1. Lineage (NCBI taxonomy): Eukaryota > Viridiplantae > Streptophyta > Magnoliopsida > Asparagales > Amaryllidaceae > Allium > Allium sativum. The sequence continues at coordinate 31,784 of JASFAX010002056.1, forward strand.
TGGATAATTATTTCACTAATCAAAGTTGGATGTACAAACGAAGAGAAGTTGGAGGCACAATAGTGAACAATTTTTTTAATGGTGTTGGTGTGTTTATTGATCTTGTTAAGTAACAAAGGAAACGACGACAAAATCCGTTGCCCATGTAGTAGATGCAAATTATTAAAGCATTCGATACTGCAAATGATTAGATTCATTTGCATCAGTACAGTTTTGTGTTTAACTATTCGGTTTGGGATCGTCATGGAGAACAGTTAGCATCTACTTATGTACAAGTTAAGAAGGTAGTGAATAATGAAATTGCTACGACGAATCTCGTAGAAAATATGATTAAAGATGTTGCATGTTCAATGTTCTCTATTCCACAATTTACCAATGATGATGGTAATGTTGAAGAAGAAACCAAATATTGGGGCCAAAAAATTATATGACTTATTAGATGGCACGAAGAAACCCCTTTATGAAGGTTGTAAAAGCGGAACCCAATTATCAGTAACTAATGAATACATTGCGATGAAATTTAAATACAATCTCATAGAAGTTGTATTTACAACTGTTGTACAAACTGCGAAGTGGCATATTCCTCCTAATAATTTAATGTGTGAAAACAATTATGAAGTAAAAAAATGATGTTGGCTTTTGGTTTACCGTATGAAAAATAGATACATGTCTATACGGTTGCATGCTAATTTGGAAGGAAGATATCAACCTTAAGAATTGTAAAATATTTAATCAGGAAACATACAAACCAAGAAAGAAAATGTGAAAAGAAGTACCGTATAAACATATGCATTATTTACCTATTACTCCTAGAATTCAAAGGCTATATGAATCTTCTGTAACTGCACAACATATGAGATGACATAGTGTGAGAACATAGAAAGAAGGTATGTTGACACACCCAGCTGATGGGGAAGCATGGAAGCAGTTTGACCAGAAGTATCCCGATTTTGCATCCCAGAGTCGTAATGTTATACTTGGTTTATGTACGGATCGGTTTTCAGCATTTTCTCAATTTGGTGCTAAATATTCGTCCTGGTCTATAATTGTCACATCTTATAATTTACCTCCGTGGATGTATATGAAAACTCCTTATATATTTCTCACAGTTTTCGTCCTTAATACCGATGATCCAACACAAGGAATCGATGTTTATTTACCACATTTGATTGAAGAATTAAAAAAATTGAGGTACAAAGGAGTAGAGACATATGATATTTCACAAAAAAGAACTTTCGTATGTATGCTTCTCTATTGTGGACAATCGGTGATTTTCCTGCATATGTAATGCTTTCAGGTTGGAGTACGGATGATCATCTAGCTTGTCCTTACTGCATGGAAGAAACAAGAGCATTTTCTTTACCTCATGGAAAGAAAATTTCATGGTTTGACTGCATCAATTCTTTCTTTGTATTAATTATCCTCTATGAAGAGATAATATTTTTTTACAACTAATAGGCATGAAACTTTGAGACCACCTATGGTTAGCGCTGTATATCGGATAAGACAGTCCGTTGTCCATCTCGGTCCGAGACTATATGGTGTGCGATCCGTGTCTGTATGATTCTCTTATAGGACAAGACTAGGATACACCAGCGTTCGGTCTGATCCAAAATGTACGATGTTTTTCTACTATCCAAGGCTATATCGGTCAGGATAGTCTGTTGTCCGGCTCGGTCTAAGGTTATATGGTGTATGTTTGGTGTTTGTCTGAATCCCTTATAGGACAAGACTAGGACACAACTCCGTCTGGTAGGGTCCGACCCGTTTACACCCCTACCTACGGTTTGGTGAAGTCAAGATGTTCATGAAATTGTAAAGAATTATCTAAAGATACATGAAACCGGAGAAAAGACTGAAATTCAAGGTAGATCATCGATTCATATTTGGTGAAAACAAAGAATATTTTGGGAATTGCCTTATTCGAAAAATCTCATGATTCATCATAATATCGACGTGATGCATGATGAGAAAAATGTGTTTGACAATGTGTTTAATACAATTTTAAATGTCAAAGGGAAGACAAATGATGATTTGAAATCAAGACGTGATTTTGAAGTAATATATAATCGTCTTGAGCTTCATATAAAGCCAAATGACACTAAAAAAAGAAAAGTGTGCTATGAGCTAGACAATAATTAAGTTAAAATACTTTTAAAATGGGAGAAAGGATTAAGATTCCTGGATGATATATCTTCTAATCTTCGTAGATGTGTCGACTACAAAAACAATAAACATACGAGACAAAAAACCACGACTATCATGTTATGATGGAAAATTTGTTGCCCGTCGCTTTCAAAGAACTGTCCCCCATAAAAGTTTGGACTGTTATAACAAAACTTAGTATGATCTATAAAGAGCTTTGTTCTACTACATTAAAAATTGATCGTCTACGTAAATTAGAGGAATAAATCCCTATATTGCTCTGCAAAATGGAAAAAATATTTCCTCTAGATTTTTTCAATGTTATGGAGCATTTACCTATTCACCTTCTATTAGAAGCATGTCTTCGAGGGCTTGTGCAATATGAATGGATGTATCCATTTGAAAGGTATATTAATATTTTGTTAATTAAATACTGGTTAATGAAATGTATGAAAAATAAATTTACAATAATTCTAAATAGATATATAAATCATCTAAAGAAAAATGTGAGATAGAAAGCTCGAGTTGAAGGTTCAATTTGTAAATCATACATCAAAGAAGAAACATGTTTTTTTACTCATTATTTTAGTGACCATGTGAACGTATCATTTGAAAGTACTACACGTATTGATGAAGACACTGATCAAGATGATTGTCAAGCGACTTTGTCTATTTATAAAAAACATGGTCGACCTTCTGGCAAATGTGTGGAAGCATGGCTGAATGATAGAGATAATTATGTAACACACACATACATTCTTCTCAACTGCACTAAAGTTGCACCGTTCGTTAGGTAATTAACTTATATCATATATACATGTGTATCCATAACCATAATGTAACATTTGTCCTATAATTGCAGCATTTACGAACCACAACGTCCAAACGGCGATATAAGCAAAGAATTCGCTACTTAATTTACTAATTACATTTTTGATACAACAAATTATGTTGTAGATGAAGGATTGAAATATTTAGTCATGGGGCCAAAAAGGAAAGTCAAGACATATCCAATATTCTTTGTCAATGGATATAAACTTAATACTAAAGAATACGATGCTGAAAAATTAACCAACATTACCAGTGTATTTGTTAAAGGTAATGATGATCCAAATGACCATATAAATGATTTTTATGGCGTACTGACCTAGATTTTGCAATTGACATATTTCACATGACCCGTGGAAGAAGTATTTTTATTTAAATGCAATTGGTTCGCTAACGTTCCAGGTTCTGGAATCAACGTGCACCCAAAATATAATCTTATAGAAATAAAACATACTTCGCGTTATTATAAGTATTATCCTTTTGTACTTGCCTAACAAGTTAATCAAGTATATTACGCTCCTTATCCATCTCTAAGAAGAGACAAAATAGATTGGTCGGTTGTTTTTAAAACAAAGGCAAGGTTTACATTTGACGGTCGGTTGTTTTTAAAACAAAGGCAAGGTTTACATTTGACGGACGGAATATTCCCGAAAAACAAGCTTATCAAGCAGATGTCGAGGAAAATAAAGGAATAGTAATAAATGATGATTAAAAAAATTGGACCTCTAAATGATGAATCGAATGCATTAATTTAAGCATTTGAGACTACAAATGAACCATATATAGAGGAGGAAATAGAGTCAAAAATTGAAAATGACGAGGACTAATCATTAATCATCATTTTAAAAAGGTAATTTTATGTTATTTCATGTCATGTTGTTTGTTTTGCATGGTCCTTTTATGTCATATTGTCTGTTATAATGTTATAATTTTATGTTATGTCATATTATTTATATCGCATAGGCTTCTTATGTTATGTCATACTATTTGTTTTACATAGCCCTTTTATGTTATGTTATATTGTTGTCTGTAACAGGTATGACGTCATATAGACATACAACTTTTGGATCTCCTTCTGCTTCTCAATCTTCGATAGGTGGCGATGGCGGTGGTCCATCGCAGGAGCTATCACGTCTTGTGGTGTGGCTTAAGCCAAAAGCCAATAGAGGATAAGTATTAAGTTTCAAGTATAAATTTCATTTACGTACAATATTATATATATATAGTAGGCATGGAATATTAGAAGTTTATTTTTTCGTTTAACACACTGGTTTTCAGTTAGAGCCCTCCAATATAGTCTTGGGGATATCAAAACACGTTACATAGCTCACACGACTTCATGTTGGCCCAAGTGGACATTGGTACCAGACAATGTCAAGGGGAGTATTTGGCAGGATTTTCTAGTACGTGTGATATATCATTTATTACATTAAGTAGTCATGCTTCTATTTAATCAATTTCATATTTATGCTATTTTTAAAAAATGCAGGGAGCAGTGGATCTCTAGGAGATAGGTATTTCGCTCGTCCGGCGCCACTGGAATAGTAAAGTGGCTAAAAATTACGGAGAAACACTAAATAGCATAATATCAGCTGGAAAAAACCCGGATTGGATGAGTGCTAAGGTGTGGGATGATCTTCATACTTGGTGGAATACCGAGCAGTTTCAGGTAAAGTTACTGCGTATTTAATTTAAATTGTTCTACTCAATTAATATATAAATTAGAATAAAATATTTTTTAATTTAAATTTATAGGACGAGTCTGCGAGAAATTCCGCAAATAGGTGCAAGAATGTGGTTATACATCGCGGTAGTTCCAACACCATCGTAAGGACCTAGTATATTTATTAATTACACAGTTAAAGATTTTAAGTTCTAAGTTGTTAAAATTTAGTTGCTTTATCTTTAAGTTCTAATTTACATATAGGCATATTTCAGGAGAGACATCATGGTGTCCCTTTGTCGTACTGGGATGTTTTTGAGCATACACATGCAGTGAGTCAGATCGATGGCACAGGCTCAGTTTCCTACTCTTGGGACCACGATGCCAAAGAATGTAATGCATATGTAAGTATAACATAGTTAACTTAAAGTTATAATTTAATTAAAATATTTTTATCTAAATTCAATTGTATTTTGTTTAACAGATTAAATTTCAGTAACAAAGGACACAGATGCTTGAGGAGACTGGGAGGACTGAGTTGACTGCCGAGGATAAGGATATGATTTTTGAGGCTGTCATGGATCCACCAATCCAGAACAGACGGTATGGTTTTGGGAACCAAGCGGTAATAGAAACTAAATTTATAATAAAAACTGAAATTTAATTATTTACAGGTTAGGACATCTTAGTAGTCGTATCAGAGAGCTCAGAGCAAGGAGGAGATCGCACATCTACGAGCCCAGATCGCAGAGTTTAAGGAGCGTGATCGACTTTGCGAAAAGCAGATGGAGTAGCTTAAGCAGCATCAAGCGGAGTTCATTTCCTAGTACGGTACAGGTCCTTTATTTGGTGGTTCCGGGGGAGACTGAGTTGAGGTTAGTTTGTTTTGTTGTTATATACACACATATGCTTTGAGAGTGGGTGAGGATTTTTCTTGATACATTATAATGGTTTTATGTGTTGATGTTGTATTGGTGATGAAGATTTAGACGTGATGATGGTTGATGGTTTATTTTGTTATGATGAAGTTGGGTTGATGTATTTTGTAAATATTGGTTTATGTTTTGTGTTTGAATTGGATATGATATTGTGTTTAGGTATATATCTGATTGGGACTGTGATGTATATGCTCGAAATGGAGCTGTTTTGATGAATATGAATTGTAGGGTGGCTGGAAGTTATTAATCTAACATTTGTAAAAAAAGCAGATTTCCAACGACGCCCAATGGTTACCAACGGCTTACGGGTCCATCTATTTCATCGGCTATCAACGGTACCAACGACCTTCAACGATTTCCAACGACTTACTAGCCCAACATGAAATTCATGTGACCAAGCTATAAAGTTGAAAGTCATTGGAAAATTTCCGTTGGAGGCATTAGAAGTCGTTGGAAACCATTGATGTGTATACCAACGGATGTACCAACGACTACCAACGGCTGCCAACGGCCCTTAGCCATAAGAATTCCCTGTGCCTCTTCTAGTGTTGCCAAAAGGAGGGTCAACAATTTTCCCTTCGGAACGTATCTTTTTGGAGAAAGGAAGATGTGTTCTGGATGATCCAGAGATTCATAATCCATAGAAGTCCAATCTATAGAAATCCAAAAAGCCAAGATCACACCAAATCATATTAAATAGCAGTTGAAGCCGGACAACTCACAACCATTAGAGATCGTATTAATAGAAAGCCAGAAACCCATGTTTGCGTTGGACCATATTATAAGAAACCAAAAAAACCAGAAAACCGACGATCACATTAAATCGCATTGTAAATGAAATCCAGGAAAGACAAGGCCAAGCCGGGCCCGTCCGATTGCGAGTGTGATCCATACCTGCAAAGGGATTAGGCAAATGGATGTGTCAAATCCTGATAATACTGGTTAACCTTTTAAAGCATAAACCACGCTTCGACATCTGTTTTGAGTACAAGCCACACTGGGGTGGTGATTGAGTTGTCCTGCCTAATCCTAGCATGGTGTCCCAACCCTTCAGGCATAAACCATACCTGGGAATCCAAACTGAGCATAAGCCATACTCGAGTTTTGGTTGAGTTTCCTTATCAAATCTTGACAAGCTAATCTGACTTTCCTAAGTATAATCCATACGAATCTAGTTTGAGTGTGATCCATACTCACACCAAGACAAAACTATACTTGTCACAACCTTTAAACAAAGTCCATTCCTTATCATAAACCATACCTAGGGTTCCAAGATGAGTATAAGCCATACCCTGGTTGTGATTGATAACTTTGCCAAATCCTGACAAGATTCTTATGTTTGCCAAACATAATCCATGCTTGAAAATAGGTTTTATTAATTCCAAAAACTATTACAAAGCCAAAACAAAACCTGATTGGTTTATTTTTGAATCCAGAGCACGCCTTGGAGATAAATCATAGCCTCATACGTGTGTACTTCAACTTGGCCATTTATTCGTCGGATGGTTTTATTATCGAGAACGTAGTATGTCCGAGGATTAAAGCTTAATCCTCATGCATATGTGAGTCGACATAACCATCCGAAAATCCTGAAGCAACAGAAATACATATCATATATCCCAAGAAATGCAGAAAATCCAAGATGATCTAATCCAGATCGGTTAATGATGATCCCACGATTGTCTGGCTCAGGTCCTTCCCATTCCGAGGAGCATGGGGAGGTGGTAGTGCCGGTGGAGGCGTTGCAGGTTTCTTTACATACTCGGGTAGCTCCCTGCACCTGACCCGTTCTTTGATGAGATCACGCAAGTGTCTGCAGTCATTGGTACCATTACTTGGCATATCATGGAACATGCAGTGCTTCCTAGATTCACGCTCTTCCTGGTTTGGCTCCCTCCCGGGAGGCTTAGGAAAAGAAAGACTTCCTCGCACGTCGAGGTATATATCTAGTGGTGGAGAATTGAGCTAGTGTTTCTGTCATATTTGGGTTCTCTCTTGAACCGCACATTCACTCTTTTCCGAGGCCTTTCCCTTTCCTTTGTTCTTGTCGAAAGTGGATGGTCCTCCATCCTTTACCGTGAATACATCGAGTTCATCCATCTCGATATTAGCACACTCTTGCTAGAGGAACATGTCTACTTTAGAGTAGAAATTACCAAGATCTCTGGGAGGATCTTGCTATAGGGAGATTTTAAAATCCATTTTTTCCAAGATGCCAGACATAGCCGCCATGACTACCATCGATGGTTCTGGTCAACCTACTGACGCTATCGCTGCATTGAACCTTCCAAGAAAGAGTGCAGGGTTTCACTAGACCGTTGCTTAATAGAACTGAGGAACATGACGCTTTTTGTAACGACCCGCATTCTACGCATCATAGGATCGTAGAATATTTATTTCTTTCACATACAAAGTCGTATGGTCATGTAACTTTGGGGGACGACTATTGGGGCCATTTCCCATGTTCATGATTTTTCCCGATTTTTAAATGACCATTTTACCCCTAGTTGACACTGTTTTGGCCATAACTTTTGACTGGAAACGAATTTTGACCTGAAACCACTTCCATTGGCTCCGGATGATGGTTTCTCTTTCCGTAGAGTGGTCATAATAGCCAAACGGACTTACCGTTTGGGAGATATGGCTGAAACAAGTTTCAGATGGTGAAAAACAGCTTAATTGGGCTTAACCGGGTGATTAGCAGCTAGGCCCAAGGGGAATTTCGGGTTTAGGGGTATATGGAGGCTAATTAGGGTTAGAAAACATTTCTTTAGACATTTTCCAGCCGCCACTTTCATTTCTCTTGACCTAGCCATGGCCTCCACTCTCTAAATCTCTCTAAAACACCCAAAAATCACTTTCTAATTGGAGATTAGGCATAGCAAACATCAAACCAAGGAGTATTAGCACGAGAACCGAGGTAGAGCTGCTGTGTAAGATTGAGAACAGCGCCAAATCAGAGAATATTTCAGTTTTGGGGTTCTAGTTGTGGCAAAGGTGAGTGATAGCATCGTTTTGACACTAATTACAGTTAATTAAGGGTAATTAGTGAAGATTAGCGAATTTATACGTAAATAAATTCTGGAAAAATTCTTAACATTCTAAAATAATGTTTTAAGGCTCTGTTAGAAATTTGGGTTAATTTCGATGTGTTTTGCTAATCGTATGCTTAAACATGATTAAGAGGGATTATAGGAAAATGTGAGGTTTTGGCCACTTTTTGATCCATTTTGATTCATTTAAATTGTTGTTTGTTACTTGTGGTTGCTGTTACATGTTGCTATCACCCTTTGGTATGCTTTGTGATTGATTCCAATAGTTAGATTGGTCGAAAACGCCGTCGAGAGGCGTATAGACACTTGCTGGAAGTTGCAGGGATTAGTGCAGGAAATCGGATCGGATCGCCCCTACCCGACCCGAACCGCCCATTTTCCTCCATCACGAACCGAACCGGATCGTTATAGCGAAGCAAGCTGCGCCACGAGCTGAAGGATCCGAACCGATCCGAGAAGTCACGATTCAAGGCTTGGTGATTGAAGACTCCGACCCGACCCGCCTGGAGGGATAACGACACGATCCGATCTGATCACCTTGAGAACAACGAACCAGAGATTCGAAGGAGGGCGAAGGACTTGGAGCTATGACCAGGAGGCGTGACCCGAGCCGTGGCGTGGTGGAGAACCCGATCCGATCCAGGTGGGACTGGAAGCCACGAACCGATCCAGTGTACCATGAAGGACTCCGATCCGACCCGAAGTAGCAGACACGAACCGAGACGATGAAGACCACGATCCCAATGATGATGAAAGGGATCCGAACCGATCTGGTGATGATCCATAACCCGAGATGCAAAGGAAGTCCAAATGAGAAGTTAGAGCTCAAGATTCAGATGGGAATCAACGAGTTCGCTTCATGGTTGGGCTTTGCTGCGGGACGCGTGCCAAGGAGTTATCGACGTCTATAGCTTTTGGACCACTATGGTAGGAGGTACGAAGGCGGATTCAGGGCCATTATGGCATCGGTAGAACCAAGGGCTACGACCAATGAGGTGGGTCATTGAAATGTTTGGTCATGACTCCAAGTGTTTGGCTTGGTCACAACGGGGTTTCTACAAGTCGGGATTCGTCGTTACCTCATTTTGTCTAGTGTTCCAAAGTGGTAGATATCGTATACTTTACGCACTGAGTGAGAGACGTGAGGATGGTTGCTATGCTTGATTGTTTGAAATACACACCCCACCCCCGCATTCCTACACTATTCATTATGGCACCTTAGAGCATTGTACGGTATGTGGTACTAACTCTTTGGTTGCAGGTCCAGGTTCAGGTATGGTTTAGAATACCTGTTATTATTCTGTTTAGATGCTTATCGCTCATACCAGGCTTTATGTCTGACCCAGAGTTTTATGTCTCCTCTTATTACTCTGGGTGCTCACACGAGCAGACTAGAGACAGGTTAGCTGGTGATGCATGGGTAGATGATCCGAAGACGAACATGAGGCTTCCACGTACTATATACATAATATTCTCCCTGTGTTGTTGAAGATCACTACTTGGGCATTGGTGGTGTATCTTCCATTTTAGCTTTCTTTTGCTTTGAGACAGTTTGAAAGTTGTAATAAGCTGTATTCTGAATTTTCCGCTGCTATGATGTTTAGTTTTGATTTTCAGCTTATGCACTGTCTCCCCTGTTTTATGTCAAGTATGTTATCATTATATTTTGTTCGATGCGCTATGAGACATTCTACAGGTTCCTTGATTTGTTCATTCTCTTCTTTCCTTTCTCTTGACGACCGTCCCATGCTAGTCGGGCACGTGTACAGCGCACTTTTGGAGGAGATGCAGGCTGGTGCGGGGCGGACCGTCACACTTGGTATCAGAGCTCTAGGTTGCGTAGTTAACCTAGGGAAACTATCAGGGAGAGATAATATGCGTATAAGAGAGAGCGTATTTGTGATTACTTTGGTTTTTAAAAGCTATATATATATATATATATACTATTAGTAGTATAAGGATGAAGTCGTACTGCACTAGCACCACTATGGAGTCGTTAATCGTTTCCTTTTTCAGATTGACGATGAGCCGAGATACTAGAGGTGCTGGTAGGGGAGCCAATAATGGGAATGCTGCTGACATGAGGACGATGTTTACTGACCTCATGAGAGAGATGCTTAGAGATGTACAGAGGGCAGCTCCCAATGGTGGAAATGGTGGTGGTCCAATAGTGCAGGCGCCGAGGGTCGACTTCGCCAAGTTGAATAAGGATTATACTAGCCTTGGTGGGAAGCCGTTCCACGGAACGGAGTCGGCCACAGATGTTCAGGATTGGTTGGATAGTTGCGAACGTATCTTCGAGGATTTGGGTATCGAGGATGCAATGAAGAGGAGGCTAGCGTCCCGTCAGCTGCAAGGGCGGGCAATGAATTGGTGGAATGCTATAAAGGCAGCTACTCCCGAAGATCAGATTACTTGGGAACAGTTTAAGGCTCGTTTTAGTGAGAAGTTCATTCCGGCTGCTCAGAAGTCAATGTTGTTTAAGAAATTCTTGGAGCTCAAGCAGAATGCCAGAGCAGTCTCGGAGTACATTGCTGAATTCGACACTTTGTCGAAATATGGGTTATCTCTTATTGATACTGCCGAGAAGAAGAATGAGAAATTCATAACCGGTTTGGACCAGTACTTGGGGGAAAGACTTATTAACCATATCGATGAGTCGTTTGAGTCGATTGTAGGGAAAGCATTGAGGTCAGAAAGTCTCTACCCTAAGTCGAAGACTGAGGTTGCACCCGCAGATGAGCCAAAGCCACAAGCAAGTGGTGGAGGCAAGGGTGGTTCCCAGAATAAGAGAAAGCAGAACCAAGCTAAGGATGGCCAGAAGAAAAAGAATAAGCAAGATGTTGAGTGCTTCAGCTGTGGTAAGAAGGGCCATTATGCTAGTAATTGTCGGGCCAAGCCAGCGGATAGGAAGTGCTTCAACTGTGGCCAGATGGGACATCACAAGGACAAGTGTCCACAACCCCCTAAGGAAAAGCAAATGGTGAAAGCATATGCTCTTAATGCTATTCCTTCTTCGTCAAATGCCCCAACAGCGGCGGAGAAGGGAAAGAATGTCGTCATTCAAGGTATGCTTTCTGTTTATGATGTTCCTGTTAGAATTTTGTTTGATACCGGAGCTTCCAGTTCTTTCATATCTAGTGACCTGGTAGATAGGTTGGGATTGGAGCCCGAGATTGTCGATAGACCTTTAGTAGTGACGAACCCGATTGGCGGTTCGACTAGCCTTAGCATGATTTGTCGTAATGTGGTCTTATCGAGTCATGGATGCATGTTTGTTTGTGATTGCTTTGTTTTGGGCTTTACTGGGTTTGGCATTATTTTGGGAGTAGATTGGCTCCAAAGATACGGGGTGGTGGTAGACTGTGAGGGCTTGTTGGTGACAGCTAGAGCGGATGATGGGCGGAGGATAGTGTTTGGTGGTCTACCCAGTAAGGGGGTATTTGCTAGTTTTCTAAACTCCCTCGACATTCCGCATAGTGAGTTGTCAGGTTTGCCCGTGGTTGGCCAGTATCCGGATGTTTTTGAAGAAGTGACCGGACTTCCACCACACCGAGAGATTGAGTTCCGTATTGATTTGGTAAAAGATGCCAGGCCTATAGTGATGCCACTTCGTCGTATGGCACCAAGGGAGCAGCGAGAGCTCGAGGTGCAAGTCAACGATCTTTTGAAGAAGGGGTTTATCAGAAGGAGTGTTTCTGAATGGGGAGCACCAGTTGTGTTTGCTACCAAGGCAGATGGTTCCCTTCGGTTATGTGTAGACTACCGCGAGTTGAATAAAGTGACGAGGAAGAACAAGTATCCTCTACCGCGGATAGATGATTTGTTTGATCAGTTAAGTGGCGCGAGAGTATTTTCTCAGTTGGATCTCGCGACAGGTTTTCATCAGCTTAGAGTGGAAGCTGAGAGTATAGCTAAAACGGCATTTCGGACGCCGTCTGGGTTTTACGAGTGGTTGGTCATGCCGTTCGGGCTGACCAATGCCCCAGCATATTTTGTGGATCTTATGAATAGGGTATTCAGAGATCAGTTGAATAAGTTTGTCCTTGTGTTCGTTGATGATATTTTGGTCTACTCGAGGACAGAGGAAGAACACAAGGGACATTTAAAAATAGTGATGGAGGTGTTGAGAAAACACCAATTGAAAGCAAAGTTTTCGAAGTGTCACTTCTGGAAGAGGGAAGTGAGGTTCTTGGGCCACGTTGTATCAGAGAATGGTATTGCCGTAGCCCGGCGAAGGTGGCTACGATACAGGATTGGCCTACGCCCAAGAATGCAACAGAGGTAAGAAGTTTCTTGGGATTAGCTGGATATTATCGTAAGTTTATCCAAGGTTTCTCTAGGATAGCAGCACCATTGACCCAGTTGACCAAGAAGAATCAAGCTTTTGTCTGGGATGAAAGGTGCGAGATTGCATTCAAAAATTTAAAGGACAAGTTGACAAGCGCACCGGTGTTAGTCATTCCTAAGGGGGATGAAGAGATGACGGTATACACGGATGCCTGTGGTACCGGACTGGGTGCTGTATTGATGCAAGGCGGTAGGGTTATAGCTTATGCAAGTCGGCAATTGAAACCGCACGAGAGAAGATACCCTACCCATGATTTAGAGTTGGCAGCAATCGTGTTCGCGTTAAAGATGTGGAGACACTATCTCTTGGGAGAAAGATTTGAGCTGTTTACGGATCATAAGTCGTTAAAGTATCTCTTCTCTCAGAAAGATCTGAATCTCCGTCAGCAGAGATGGTTAGAGTTCTTAGCTTCCTATGATTTTGACATCGCATACACACCAGGAAAGGGCAATGCGGTGGCTGATGCATTGAGTAGAAGACATGCCAGCTTAGGGGCTATGTTCCATGAATGGAAGCAACTGGGGTTTATCGCGGGGTTTGATTTCAGACCAAAGTGCGAATTGGATCCAGAAATGTTAGCAAGTTTGACGATCAGACCCACTTTGATTGAGCGGATCGGCTCTAGTCAGAGGGACGATCCTAACCTATTGGAAATCATCTCCAAGTTAGAGATGGGTATCGATGAATAGATGAACAAGTATGGGTTTGATCGAGATAGATGGCTTAGAAAGGATGGAAAGCTTGTTGTACCCAATGTCAATGGATTGAGGGATGAAGTGCTTAGGGAATGTCATCACTCAAAGCTAACTATACACCCCGGTGGTAATAAGATGTATCGAGATATGAAGCAGACTTACTACTGGGAAGGGATGAAAAGAGACGTTGGGAAGTTTATATCCAAATGTATGAATTGCCAGCTAGTTAAAGCCGAGCAAAAGAAGCCTAGTGGGTTGTTGCAACCGTTAGAAATTCCCGAATGGAAATGGGAGCAAGTCTCGATGGATTTCATCGATGGTTTACCAAAGACTAGATCGGGATATGATAACATTTGGGTGATTGTAGACCGGCTGACTAAAAGCGCAAGGTTTATACCAGTCAAATCGACCAGAACGGCAGCCAAGTTAGTAGAATTATATATGAAGTGGGTAGTGAGATTTCATGGAGTACCTAAAGGCATTGTGAGCGACCGAGACCCGTTGTTCACTAGTGGGTTTTGGAAGAGCTGACAAGAGGCTCTAGGGTCAGAGTTACATCTCAGTACCGCATATCATCCTCAGACCGACGGTCAGACGGAGAGGGTGAACCGTATTTTGGAAGATCTCTTGAGAGCATGTATATTGGATTTTGGTGGATCATGGGATGACCATTTGCATCTAGTAGAGTTTGCATATAATAATAGCTACCAATCCAGTATCGGTATGGCTCCGTTTGAAGCTTTGTACGGAAGACCGTGTAACTCACCATCATGTTGGATAGAGACTGGCGAGAAGTTTATGCTTGGACCAGATGTGGTGAGGGAAACTTCAGATAAAATTAAGACCATTCAACAACGAATGAAGGCTGCCCAAGATAGGCAGAAGAGTTATGCCGATAAGAGGAGAAGAGACTTAAAATTCTCCGTTGGCGACTTGGTGTTTGTCAAGATTTCTCCGTTGAAGAGCGTAATACGATTTGGCAGGAGAGGAAAGTTGGCACCAAGATTCGTTGGCCCATTCCCTGTTCTTGAATTAGTCGGGAATTTGGCATATAGAATTGACTTACCAGAGAAGTTGGCGGGAGTTCACAACGTATTTCATGTTTCCCAACTAAGGAAGTTCGTTCACGGCTCAGATATGACTATTTCACCTGATCAGTTAGAGGACTTCGAAGTAGAACCCGAGGCGGTTGGGAACCGCAAGCCGGCCCGTATTGTCGAGCACGACATGAAGCAACTTCGAAGGAAGGCGGTGAAGCTAGTCAAGGTACAGTGGAGCGAGGATGAGAATGATTGTACTTGGGAGACAGAGGAGGACATTAGGAAGTCACACCCAGAACTCTTTGCCTGGTAAGATTTTGACTTCGATTTAGTTTTCCGCATGCTAGGATAGGCTTGTTTGCTTGTTTTGCATGTTTGATTGTTGTATGTGGTTGTTAGGCATGCGGGATTTTTTTGTATGTTTTGGGTTAAGTAATTTCGGGGGCGAAATTTCTTAAGGGGGGGAGAGTGTAACGACCCGCATTCTACGCATCATAGGATCGTAGAATATTTATTTCTTTCACATACAAAGTCGTATGGTCATGTAACTTTGGTGGACGACTATTGGGGCCATTTCCCATGTTCATGATTTTTCCCGATTTTTAAATGACCATTTTACCCCTAGTTGACACTGTTTTGGCCATAACTTTTGACTGGAAATGAATTTTGACCTGAAACCACTTCCATTGGCTCCGGATGATGGTTTCTCTTTCCGTAGAGTGGTCATAATAGCCAAACAGACTTACCGTTTGGGAGATATGGCTGAAACAAGTTTCAGATGGTGAAAAACAGCTTAATTGGGCTTAACCGGGTGATTAGCAGCTAGGCCCAAGGGGAATTTCGGGTTTAGGGGTATATGGAGGCTGATTAGGGTTAGAAAACATTTCTTTAGACATTTTCCAGCCGCCACTTTCATTTCTCTTGACCTAGCCATGGCCTCCACTCTCTAAATCTCTCTAAAACACCCAAAAATCACTTTCTAATTGGAGATTAGGCATAGCAAACATCAAACCAAGGAGTATTAGCACGAGAACCAAGGTAGAGCTGCTGTGTAAGATTGAGAACAGCGCCAAATCAGAGAATATTTCAGTTTTGGGGTTTTAGTTGTGGCAAAGGTGAGTGATAACATCG
>JASFAX010002057.1:0-47627 GCA_030737875.1 Allium sativum
TCCAAAGCCTAATCTAAGTCTGTCTTCATCGGATCACGATATATCAGATGATAATCCAGATCGAAATCTATCCTATATTGTAGCGAGTAAACGAAGCCTGAAATTTGTTCAATCTTCCACTGCTCAAGTAGTAATTCCAAATTCTGTTTTCAAACAATCTGAATCTATATAGAAATACACAGTAGCACCTACTCATGATCAATTCAAATTATCGACAACAAAATTGCGAGATTATATCATGAAAGTATGGAGACCTTCTGGTAATTATAATGTTCATATTACTCCTACTTATAACTTTGTTGTTCAACTCGATAATCAGATAGATTTTCTACGAGTAACTGAAAGTACCACTCACTCTTATTTTGGCCATTTGTTAATGGTTGATGTGTGGACTCCTATTTTTGATTTTAATAAGAAATTGAGAAGTTCAGTACAAATCTGGATCAGATTGTATCATTTGCCGTTAGAATTACGGACTGAAGAAGCAATACAAATGATACCTAGCTTTATTTCAGATCCATTATAAATAAATGAAAATACTGAAGCGAGAAAATTCATTAAGTATGCACGAGTGCTCATTTCTGTGGATACAACTACTAATTTGACAACCTCTATACCTATCTAATTGCATGATGGTCAGAATATTGTGGTTAGAGTTGAATATGAGTTTATACCAGAAAAATGTGTTAAATGTAAAAAGTTTGGACACGATGACAGTCTTCATGAATTGAATAATATATCTCGTTGGTAATCTGATGATATTCCCACCTCATCAGCTCCTTTGAATGAAGAAGAGAATATAGCAGATCCAGATGTGAATCCAATTACAGGCAATGTCTTGGATTTAAATTCAGACTCTACTTTAGATAATCTAGCATTTCTGAATTCCAAGTTGCCTAATACTATTGTACCTGAAGAACTTGATAATGTTGCTGAGATATTAGAAGAAAGTGAAAAGTTGTGCGATAAGACAAAAGGCAAAGAGGTAGAAGCTTCAGATTTTATAGAGAACAACACAAACTATTTGCAAAATAACATGAAAATGCTTCTAACGTTTTCAAAGCTCCTCCTAGAAGAGAAAACAATTAGCTCTTTAATTCTTAAATGACAATTCTAGCATGGAATGTTAGGGGATTGAATACTACTACATGTACAAGAGTAGTAATCAATTTCCTAACACATGCTAAGCCAATAATTGTTGGCTTGGTTGAAAATAAGTTGTCCTCTGCAAATTTAGCTTTGTTCATCTCTATGTTGCAAAACTCATGGAAGTATAAGTCCAATAACTCTAAACAATCTAAAGGCAGAGTTCTATTAATCTGGAATGGTGATGTTTGGGAATTAACAAATGTGGCTTCTTCCTTTCAAACATAGGTGGTTGCTAATAATAAAGGGGGTTTCTCTATGGTTTTTTCAATGATATATGCAAGTAATTTTTTCAATGATAGATTAAATTTGTGGCAACTTCTAGCTAATGATGCTGCATGTGTTAGTGAAACTTGGATCTTAATTGGTGATTATAATTATGCGTTAATCCCAAGAGATAAGAGTGGTGGATTGCCTGTTCCATTTCATCATCTAAGGGAATTTCAAAATTTTGTTTTACAAAATGCTTTGAATGAGATTAAACCTACGGGATTTAGGTATACATGGAGGAAAAAAGGCTTGGCAACTAATATTGATAAGATTTTGGTCAATAATTTTTGTCCTCGGAAATTTTTGAATTTGAAAGCTCTATCCCTGTCTTAACAGACTAGTGATTATAATCCTATTTTATTAGAATTAATTCCAACTCAAGAAATTAAGGGATATCCTTTTCGTTATAAAAATGAATGGTTCAAATTTTCTGGTTATAAAGAGGCTGTTGACGGAGGTTTAAGTGCCGTTACTTAGGGACATCTGAGTTATAAAATGCTGTACAAATTCCAGAATTGTAAAAAAGAGTTGAAATTATGGAACAAATTGAGAGAGAAGAATATTGATCACCTGAATAATGCAGAGAAACTTTTATCCAAACTGGAAATTGCTGCAGATCAAAGCCTAGAAGATCTTCTTTTATATGATAATTTCCTGCTAGCAAAAAGGAATTATCAGAAATTGCAAGAAATTTATTTTGATGGCCTCAAACAACAAGCTAAAACATCTTGGATACAGCAAGGTGATACTAACTCAAAATTCTTTTATGCTCATATGTCTAATAGAAGATTCTATAATCACATTAGAGCTTTGATTAATCAAGGTGGTAATCTTATTTTTAAACCTGATGATATTGAATGAGAGGCCATCAAGTATTTTTAATATTAGTCAATAGAGGTAAAGCATCTTTGCTTACAAGTTTTCAGCCTATATCTTCTATAAATCAAGCAGCACAACAATTTCTTTTGAATATTATCTCTGTACAAGAAGTTCAAGATGCTATATTTTCTATCAAAGATGATACTAGCCTAGGACCAGATGGAATTAATTCTAAATTCATGAAAGTTCACTGGAATGAGATAAAAGATGATTTAGTGGCAGCAATGAATGAAATTTTCAGGTCAGGAAAATTACCCAAAGTCTTTAAACCATACTTTCATCACTTTAATTCCAAAAAATGACAAGCCAATGGAAATCTCGCATTATAGGCCAATCTTGTGCTGTAATATGCATTATAAAGTGTTTTCAAAGATATTGTATAATAAAATGAAACATATTTGGCCACATTTGATATCTGAAAATCAGAGTGCATTTATAAAAGGGAAATATATTGGTGATAACATTTTGTTAGCTCATGAATTACAAAGAGACTTCAAAAAGAAAGTAGGAAATTTTTTTGGTATCAAAGTGGATTTGCAAAAAGCTTATGATCGAATAAGTCGAGAGCTTATATGTCAAATTATGTACCCCATGAAGTTTCCAACTCATTTCATAAACATGGTCTATGAATGCATAGCTACTGCTACATTTTTTATTTTAGTTCAAGGCATACCAAAAGTGTTTATAAAATCCACAGGAGGAATTCATCAAGAAGATCCATTATCTCCTATTCTTTTTGCTATTGCGATGCAATACTTTACATTTCTGATGGATGAAGCTACTATTTCCTGAAAATTTCAGCCTAGTAGTAATGTTCAACTAGTTATTTCACATTTACTCTATGTTGATGATTTAATGATCTTTGGAAGGCCCAGTGTTCAAAATGCAAATAGGCTAAAGCTAGTGTTTAACAAGCTACGTAATCATGTTAACTTACTTGTAAATACTGCTAAAGCTAAAATATTTTTTAGTGATTCAGTTCGAAATGCTAATGATATTTTAAACATTCTTGGCTTTGAATAGGGGCATCTTCCAGCGAAATACTTAGGGGTACCTATCTCTACCAAGTATCTCCATTATGCATAATGTAATGCTCTTATACAGCAAGTTCAAAACAAAATTTAGGGTTGGGAATCTAAGTTGCTTTCATTTGCTGGTAGAGCTGAACTCATCAATGGAATCATTACTCCTATTATATTGTACTGATTGTTCATATATCAAATTCCTGAATACACTTTAGAGAAATTACAGTCGATGTGTGCAGATTTATGTTGTGGAAGCTCTACACATAAAGTTGCATGGGTAACTTTATGTAAACCAAGAAAAGAAGGAGGTATTGGTCTAAAAAAAAATTTAGATCTGAAAAAAGCTACCGATATTAAATTGTTTTGGAAAATCTTCTCTGAAAATTCATTATGGAGTAAGCGGTCTTTTAATAAATATTGTAAAGATAAGAGGTTTTGGTCTTTACAAGTGGAAAATAATGCATCATCTACATGGAAATCTATTCTAACATTACGTTCTAACAAGCAGTTACTCAATAGAATAGTTACAAGTGGAGAGGATGCTTATCTTTGGTATGATCCATGGATAAATTGCCACTGTTTAGTGGCCCTACTTGGACATGATAGAATTCATTTGTTGGGAAATAATGATATGAAAGTCAGCTCCATCATTAGAAATGAAAGACATGATCCAGGTATTCATCCTGCTACAAGAGAGTTATTAAATGAAATTGATTCTATTCAGATTTATCCCAATAAAAACAAAGATTTTTATGAATGGGGAACAGGAGGATCGTTTACATTTCACAAAGTTTGGGAAGTAGCTCGTAATCATGATGAATTAGAAGAAGCTTTTGAGGTAGTTTGGCATAAGAAGAACTGTAAGAAGATGGCATTCATTTCGTATCTGGCAGGATTGGGAAGACTGAATACTAAAGATAGAGACAATCGCTTTGGCAATCAATCAGACATCTTGTGTCCACTGTGTGAAGTTTGCCCAGAAACAATACAGCATTTGTTTTTCGAGTGGGATTATTCATCATTTATGTGGTTGTCTGTTAGGCAGAAACTTGATATTCCATTGATAATTAACCCATATTTAAAAGGAGAAGCTAGAAATTTGCACATTTCTTTTAAAGATCATGATCAGCTAAGAGACGTAGCATAAGGATCATTTACTACAACAATCTATGGTTTATGGAGAGAAAGAAATTTGAGAATTTTCCAAAGCAGGAAAGTTAATGCATTGACTAAATTGAAGCGGATCGAGAGTGAAGTTAGGTACTTGGTCACTGATAATGGGAGTAATTCTGGGCGGAACTCGAGGAGTGTAGAGCTACTTGACCATTAGGGCATTGAAGTACTGGATACTGGATGAACGTTAGAGGAGAAGAAATAATTTGTGGATTGGGCCTTGTGGGCTTTGCAGCGGGTCATTGTTTGTTTTTGTTTGTAATTTCTGTTCAGAGTTAAAATCTTTTTTGTGCTTGTATTTTCATTTGTAAACCAAATTTATATGTGCTCTTTTTCCTTGCAAGGTACCCATCTAGGTTAGGAGGGTTACAAGGTTTTACCAAGGCATATAAAGGAGGTATTATTGGTATTAGCAATAAAGAGTACCAATTTTCAAAAAAAAATTTATATACATAACCAAGTCAAAACCGTTCAAAATAATTCTAAATCAGAAGCGAGAAGTCTGGGAGTTAAGTGGACCCGTTGGGGGTCGACATACCATAAGGGTGTCGACCCATGGGTCGAAACCATAAGGGGGGTGTCGACACCACCCAGATCCGGGCGAAATACCATTCTGCGTATGTGGACTGAATTCTTGGATTCATTGGCTTTAGGCTATAAATAGTACACCGTTTCTCTTGTTTTTACACACCAAAAACAATGGAGAACTAGATGCTACCCCTTCCCAGACTAAAATAGCCTATTCTTCTTCAATAATCAAGCCATTCAAGTTCAGGGATCTGTGATTCAAAATCTGCAATTATTCTTGTGTTCCTTAGATCCAATCACTGTGAGTCAACATTATTTTTAGATATAAACACTTACAAGTTATTTTGACATGTCTATGAATTGGATTTAAGCCTATGACTATTTGAATCAAATTAGAGCTTCTATAAGCTATGTACCTAAGTTAATCTTGACATGTTATGAATTGGATCTAAGCCTGTGATTAATTGAATCATGTAAGATATGTCATTATCGGAATATCTTATTCACTGATTAGATCTCATCATGCCTATTTATGATCATGTCACTATGCCTAATCCGTTCTATTATCACATGTTCATCAGATCTGTTCGTGTATGCCTATCTTGTCATTATGCCCAATTTTGTCACTATATAATTATTCAGTTGCTATGCCTATTTCCGTCACCGTATGTCCATCTTGTTATCACATTTTCAAACAGATGTTGTGTAACACCCCACGTCCGTTAGTGTCACTCACAAAGGGAATGCACTAAGTTCTGTGGAGCATTTAGGGTAAAAGATGCAGATAAATTACAAGACAGACAGAAATTAAACAGTGGAAAATAAAACTCTGCTTTATTGATAAAATAGTTTGTACAAAGATTTCTTTACAATATCAGAGTGTCATCTGTCTTACAAAATAAAGAAGCATAAAAATACATTTATATTCCCCAATGTAGCAAGAACCAGCCATAGCATCTGAAAAGAGAATCCAAGCAAAACTTCGACAAATCTTCAAGCTGGGAAAGAGTGACAGTCCAACTTAACCTGAGCTATACTACTCCCTCCTCTACTACCTAGGTGGGGAACGGAAGAAAAGAAGACGAAAGGAAAACAGAGTCAGACATAAAGCCTGAGTAAGTTCAGTAACTTCTAGCATGTAAACATGGAAAAACAAAACGACATGAGTTAACTGAATACAAGATTACACCATGACGATAGGGTCAACAAGATTAGACAAGGTTGTCACAAGATATGTTAAGATAAGATAAACTGGATACGCTCTAATACTTTCGCCGCTTCACTATTTCCCTGTTATACTAGTTTCTATATTTCTGCACCGCCTAACTAGTGTTCCAACTAGTAACGTGATCCCAATCCCTGTATTTTCCATCGCCTTCAGGTATCCATTTATTTATTCGTTACCTAGATTTAATCTAGGATTTTCTACCAAGTACTTTCTAGATTCAACTAGAGTTTACGCTATCTGCTGAACGCTTCTCGGATTCAGGGTTTATGCCCCCTAGTCCAATCGATGCCCCCAAGTCTAGGACACACTACCTAGAGTGGTATATGTTCCTATACTTCCCCACGCATGTATCGCGAACCGTTATCGCTTGTCTAGATGCACATGTCCTGTAATGTGCGGTCCGAGTCCTGTGACATGGCAAATCAAGGAATACAGAACTCGGTCGGGAGCTTTCAGATATCTGCCGATGCAGATGCTAAGGTCTGTTTTTATTTCAGTGGCTATGGTCCCACCTGACCCCTCCCTCAACTAATGAAAGGTACACCTTGTAAAATGAGAACTATACGCCGGCCCTGGTGCCCCACTATCCTATGGCCATCCTCACCCATAACTAGATAGCAAGTATATGGTCTTTTGGAGTTCTCCGCCTTTCCGCTTCATGTATCTCGATTGACTCAAGATGGATGGTAGACGACGAGTCGCTATCACAGGGCTACCGTTTGCTCGCCGAATCACGTCGGTCGATCCTAGTCTTTAGGTTGCCATGTATTGCAACCAAGGCATACCCCTGGTTCTTTTACGCAGACCTTAACCTCTGTGGGCCCAAGCGGATCATCTGCAGCCTCACAGAGGGATACCAAGAGTACCCTCACGTCCCCTCGAAGCCTCAGGCTTCGTAACCCAATTCGTTGGAGCCTTCTTTCTACTCAGACGGATATTCGCTCCTTTCCGCGTTATATGAAGAATTACTACTTAGTTTTATTAACTAAGATTTACCACTTAGTTTCCAGAATCGTTGTTTTCTTAACTAAGGTTTACTACTTAGTTCTCTTTCCCGTCAATTTGGATTGGTTAAGTGTCATTAGTCTATTCAAGCCAACTTAACCCTCTTCATTCATCCTGTTAAACTGGTTAACTGTTATCGGTTGACTTAACCCGACCACAAACCAAGTTATATTGGTTAAGTATTTATTACTTAACCCTTCCCATTTACCCTGTATTGGTTAAGTGTTCCTTTAACTTAACCTTGCCCGTCTGTTTTAACTAACATGTCATTAATGGTTAAGTATTACCCCCTCATGTTTTAGACTTAGCCATATTCCTTTATCACAATCTGACGGTTAAGTGTTCAAGTTTACTTAACACTACGGTCTTGTCCAACTAACATATCAAATTGGCTAAGTGTATTAAGTTTACTTAACCCCACCTTCTAGTCATGTTAATTTGGCTAAGTGTATTAACTTTACTTAATCCCGCCTTCTAGTCTAGTTACCATGTGAAGTTGGTTAAGTGTCCCTATGGACTTAGCCCTCCCATCCTAGCTTAACTGTGTTAAATTGGTTAAGTGTTCCTATGGACTTAACCCTCCCATTCTAGCTTAACTGTATGGTCCTAACCCCACCCACTAGTCTGGTTATTATGTTATATTGGTTAAGTGTCTTAGTGAACTTAACCCTACCATTCTTGTTCTAGCTTTAATTTAATAAATTAAAGCCACGACCACTCACATTAGACAGATATTGTTGCGATTACTAGATGTGTCGGTTGGTTCCGGGCAGATTTACATCGCAACTCAGTCTAACCTCGGGTTAGGCCTATTCGTGTTTTCTAGTTCAAGGGTTTTGACTAATTTTCAAATCAGGTTTTGAAAGTAACCATCCCGTTCGTCGGATCAGTTAGGGATAGCCAGGGAGAGCAGGAAACTTGTATTTTCCAAACCCAAGCCTAGACACTATCCTCTCTGTCACCCTAGAACTTTCTGGCGTGTTATTAAAAGAGTTGTCATTAATAAACCTTTAATTTGTCTAAATTAACATTTCCTCATTCAGGCCAAACACTATAAGTAAATTATTTCTAATTTACTTATTTCCTAATTACTCTTTTAATGTAAATTGTCTACATTCATTCTTATGGCCCGTTTCCCCTTCGGAATCATATTTATGCTTTTTGGTATGTGGACTATACAAAATTAAGTGTCAATAACCATGATTTTGCTAAACCTGACAGTTATTCCCAATTATGGCCAATTTCACGTTTATGCCAATATACTTACCGTGCCAAATTAGCTAATCCAATTCCGATTCAACATTCTAATTCACGTCAAACTAGACTTATTACTCTAGTTCACTATTCATGTAAATGCTAGATTTACACGTCAATACTAGATTCAAAATACACATCTTATAATTTATGTCAAATTTATCCAATTTGCATTTCTATGAACATACCATAATTCATGTTCCCCATTTATGCCAAATTCCAAGTTTTACAACTATGTTCTAGTACATTTCACATTATGCCCAAATCGTATTCCCACCGTTCGTATAATTGCGATTCAATCTAGATTATGGATAAACCTAGACTCGTAGAAAATAGGGAATGAACCAAAGATGCTATGAAAAAGGATGGACATAATAACTGGCATAAAAAGGGTTGAATAACGACGTCGGTTCACGAACAGAGAAAAACATTCAAATCTAGAAATAACTGACTTACAGAGATTAGATCAGAACAGAAAGATGGCGTTGCTAAGATTCGTAGAAAAACAGTCGTTGAAGTCGTTTGAACCTCCTCTTGAATCCTAGCTTGACTTGAACCTTTTCTTGAAAGTCTTTTAGCAGCATCTCCTCGTCTTGATTTATTTTATATATATTATTTATTTAGTTAAGAAGAGAGGAAGAGGCAACGTTTCACCAAGAATCTTTGCAGCATAAGGGTAGAGGAGAATTGTGAATAGAGAAGAAGACTAGGGCTGTTTATATAGTGTTAGGAGGACGAACCTGGTCAGATAACGCGACCAAATACATCAGAACGAACCAGCTGCAGAAAGCTGGAAAAACAGGGGGGTCGACCCCCAGGTCGACTATGTAGTCGACCTGGGTGCCTTGGGCGGGAAAATTCCCGCCCTGGCCAATCCGACCCGATTTTTGAAATTTGAGTTTGTTTTCTGTCTGTTCGAATTTTAAACTAAACTCTGAAACTTCCGGAGGCCATATCTCCCTCATACGGACTTCGATTTACGCAAACTCGGACTCGTTTTCATGCAGAATTCCAAGACGAACACAATGGCGCAGCCCGTTTCCCTTGATTTTGATATTAAATTATAATTCTGCCTTGATTTGAGAATCTTAGTGTTATAGAATTATGGGGTGTTACATTCTCCCCCACTTAAAAGGATTTCGTCCTCGAAATCTTCAAGTTAGGAAGAATGTGTCCTACCATCCAATCACCCATCTACTCAACCATCCAATCACAGGCATTCATTGTCCTTAAAAGATTTCTAATGCTTTCATGTTTATATGCACAGTGTGTGTATATGTCTTTATCTAATGCAAAATCAGGCAGTCTACTGATTCAGTAGACCTCCTTAATGCGAATCATGTCAGTGCCATGCGTCCAATCATGTATGCAAGCATCCCTAGTTATGTAAATACTGCATGCGTGCACAGCCATTCATCCATATGCAACATCCATATGATAACATATCAGGCTCAACTTACAAACAAATACATATCTGTAAATGCAATATGGAAGCGTCCGAACTGATCTAGCGCCTAATACGTATGCATATGCATTCACAAGCAACCATTTGCAACCACTTGCAACCATCAACCATAACATGTTTCAAATACATGTTTACATCCATTGGTTTCTGCCTAAGGATCGAAGATACGACCTAGGTGATATACTTTGGAAAGAGAGAAATAATTATGCGTAAAGCTCCTAAACAAAGAAATCAAGGATGCACCCTTAAAGAAAAGGGTATGATGCTAGTATCTAGCCTTCTTGAGCTTTACTCCACTGTATCTTAACTAATTTAACTTCACGATTGTGAAGTTCCGGATCTTCATTTCCAAAATAAACAGATGTCAATCACGGTACCAGGTATACGTACTAAGATGATTAGAGGTTTCCCTCTTGTCCGCCATGCCATAACTATAAGAGTCGAAAGGTCACTACGTGCTCTTTGGAGTGCCGGCCACAACTATTCACCTCTCACGCAAACCATCCAAACCGAACTCGACATTCCTTAAGTACAAGCCCCAAAGGCCTAAACCAAAATCAGACAAGCACCCAAGGAATATCTTCCCCGAATTTAGACGATCTACGTGAGATGATATAAGCAAACTCGATAGCTATTCTCAAATCCCTACTAACCAAAAATAAACTGGTCGGACCATCAATTGGATTTGAGACTCTAGTGGGATCTTTCTACTATACAAGTACTATGGTGCAGAGACTCAACTATGGAAGTGAATATGAACAAATGAGAAGCGCTAGAACCTAAGGAAATAGCACGAACAGAAAACTACACTCTTCCAACAGAACTTTACTACCTTTCTCCTAAGTACGCTCGGTGGTGAAAGTATGTACTTGCCCTTCTGAAAAATC
This sequence comes from Allium sativum, assembly GCA_030737875.1. NCBI lineage: Eukaryota > Viridiplantae > Streptophyta > Magnoliopsida > Asparagales > Amaryllidaceae > Allium > Allium sativum. Next base: position 10,861 of record JASFAX010002057.1, read on the forward strand.
TTGTTCCTCGTTCTTGCCCTTGTCCTTGAGTATATGCCCTATCATACCCTACTAAAGATACTTCCTTTTGTCTTGGGTTTTATAATTCCTTCCTTCTTTGTGAGCTAGGTCTACATCCATGAATTCCTCATCCTAGGGTTATGCTCCTTAGCCAAACTCCTCATCCCCTTCCGTGTGTAGTCATGTTTGACAAATCTCTCGAAAGCTGCTTCCATCGTACAGAAAACCCTACTAAGCTTGAAAGAAAACTAACCGCAGGTGGAACTACTACGGCTATGGATGGAAGCCGGGCACTACTTCGCCCTTCGATGAGGTTACCTCCCAAAAAGCCAGGAGCCCCAGAGACTCAAGAAAGAAGGGGACAAGAATTCAAACAGAGAATCAGAAGATAGTGCGTATGGCTTTTGGGGAATATGCCTTTAAAACAAATCTTTTCTCTTGAAAATGCTTCTTTAAAAACCGTTTTAAAAATAATTTTTCAAATCCTTTATCTGATCTGGTAACCTTCAGCTCTGATACCACGCGTAACACCCCACGTCCGTTAGTGTCACTCACAAAGGGAATGCACTAAGTTCTGTGGAGCATTTAGGGTAAAAGATGCAGATAAATTACAAGACAGACAGAAATTAAACAGCGGAAAATAAAACTCTGCTTTATTGATAAAATAGTTTGTACAAAGATTTCTTTACAATATCAGAGTGTCATCTGTCTTACAAAATAAAGAAGCATAAAAATACATTTATATTCCCCAATGTAGTAAGAACCAGCCGTTGCATCTGAAAAGAGAATCCAAGCAAAACTTCGAAAAATCTTCAAGCTGGGAAACAGTGACAGTCCAACTTAACCTGAGCTATAGTACTCCCTCCTCTACTACCTGGGGGGGGGGGGAAACGGAAGAAAAGAAGACGAAAGGAAAACAGAGTCAGACATAAAGCCTGAGTAAGTTCAGTAACTTCTAGCATGTGAACATGGAAAAACAAAACGACATGAGTTAACTGAATACAAGATTACACCATGACGATAGGGTCAACAAGATTAGACAAGGTAGTCACAAGATATGCTAAGATAAGATAAACTGGATACGCTCTAATACTTTCGCCGCTTCACTATTTCCTTGTTATACTAGTTTCTATATCTCTGCACCGCCTAACTAGTGTTCCAACAAGTAACGTGATCCCAATCCCTGTATTTTCCATCGCCTTCAGGTATCCATTTATTTATTTGTTACCAAGATTTAATCTAGGGTTCTCTACCAAGTAGTTTCTAGATTCAACTAGAGTTTACGCTATCTGCTGAACGCTTCTCGGATTTAGGTTTTATGCCCCCTAGTCCAATCGATGCCCCCAAGTCTAGGACACACTACCTAGAGTGGTATATGTTCCTATACTTCCCCACGCATGTATCGCAAACCGTTATCGCTTGTCTAGATGCACATGTCCTGTAATGTGCGGTCCGAGTCCTGTGACAGGGCAAATCAAGGAATACAGAACTCGGTCGGGAGCTTTCAGATATCTGCCGATGCAGATGCTAAGGTCTGTTTTTATTTCAGTGGCTATGGTCCCACCTGACCCCTCCCTCAACTAATGAAAGGCACACCTTGTAAAATGAGAACTATACGCCGGCCCTGGTGCCCCACTATCCTATGGCCATCGTTACCCATAACTAGATAGCAAGTATATGGTCTTTTGGAGTTCTCCGCCTTTCCGCTTCACGTATCTCGATTGACTCAAGATGGATGGTAGACGACGAGTCGCTATCACAGGGCTACCATTTGCTCGCCGAATCACGCCGGTCCATCCTAGTTTTTAGGTTGCCATGTATTGCAACCAAGGCATACCCCTGGTTCTTCTACGCAGACCTTAACCTCTGTGGGCCCAAGCGGATCATCTGCAGCCTCACAGAGGGATACCAAGAGTACACTCACGTCCCCTCGAAGCCTCGGGCTTCGTAACCCAATTCGTTGGAGCCTTCTTTCTACTCAGACGGACGTTCTCTCCTTCCCGCGTTATACTAAGAATTACTACTTAGTTTTATTGACTAAGATTTACCACTTAGTTTCCAGAATTGTTGTTTTCTTAACTAAGGTTTACTACTTAGTTCTCTTTCCCATCAATTTGGATTGGTTAAGTGTCATTAGTCTATTCAAGCCAACTTAACCCTCTTCATTCATCCTGTTAAACTGGTTAAGTGTTATCAGTTGACTTAACCCGACCACAAACCAAGTTATATTGGTTAAGTATTTATTACTTAACCCTACCCATTTACCCTGTATTGGTTAAGTGTTCCCTTAACTTAACCTGGCCCGTCTGTTTTAACTAACATGTTATTAATGGTTAAGTATTACCCCCTCATGTTTTAGACTTAGCCCTATTCCTTTATCACAATCTGACGGTTAAGTGTTCAAGTTTACTTAACCCTACGGTCTTGTCCAGCTAACATATCAAATTGGCTAAGTGTATTAACTTTACTTAACCCCACCTTCTATTCATGTTAATTTGGCTAAGTGTATTAACTTTACTTAACCCCACGTTCTAGTCTAGTTACCATGTGAAGTTGGTTAAGTGTCCCTATGGACTTAGCCCTCCCATCCTAGCTTAACTGTGTTAAATTGGTTAAGTGTTCCTATGGACTTAACCCTCCCATTCTAGCTTAACTGTATGGTCCAACCCCACCCACTAGTCTGGTTATTATGTTGAATTGGTTAAGTGTCTGTAACACCCCACCTCCACTAGGATCACTCCTTAGAATGTACTAGCTTTGGAGGGGCGTTATGGTGAAGGTAAACATGCACAGAGATATAGCAAGACAGAGTATATAAAAATAAATATAAGTAAAGCAGCGGTAGCAGATAAAAACCCATCATCATCATCTCAGAAAACCCACATAGTCAAGTACATAATATCAAAATGTCATGATCCAAAATACAACTCCAGTCTAGATACGAGATAACAAAATACATAGTAAACATCAGTACTAATCCCCAGAAATAAAAGATAAGCCACAGCTAGCTCAGATCCATACATGAGCTATCCAACAAGCAAGTCAAAGATCCACTAAGCAGATGTGGTCCCTCCCTGAGAACCTGTGGGGGGGGGGGGGGGAAACGGAAGAAAAGAAGCGAAAGAAAACAGGTCAGTCAAAAAGACTGGTAAGCCCTACTACGATCGATCTATAAACTAATAAAGTTAACAGTATGATGGAAACTGAGATGAACATACTGGCAATAGATAAAGGTGACATCACATAGACGAGATTAAACTTTGCACCACAGTGTACTAGCAAACCCACAAAACAGATCTTGATCCCTTAGCCCAAACTTTGGCCCAATAACATGAAGTGACCTTAGTATAAGGCCCAGCCCAACGGTCTAGTCGATCGGCTCCCTATAAACCTAACACGTCGAGTGTTGGTGTCCATACGGCCCACATGGATGTAGTCAGACTGTGCTGGGTCCACCTTCGGGTGTATCAAGCCCTAAGGTGTCAACCCCAGACACCTAAGCAATAATGCACAGTCTAAGCCTACTGGTACCCGTGCCTCGAGTTTGTCCAACATCGGACTACGTGCACGTCCGTAGCCCGCCGGACCCGCACCGCTGTACCACTCAGCCGTCGCTTTGGTCGCTTACATCAGTCCAGTAATCGTGCCCCGCCCTAACCTAGCTGTAGGGTTGTAGTGATACCAAACTGGGATTACTGCTGGAACAGACCACGTTGCTAGGGTTTCTAAGAGGGTTAAGTGTGGTTTTAACCCCTCACTAAACCTGGATTAAATTAGCTAAGTGTAACCACTTAACCCCATCTAATCCTCGCATCCCCATTATCGGTTAAGTATTAGTGGGCCATGACTTAACCCTAATCATGAGGCATTAATTACTTAATGCACCCAACCTCTCACATTAGACATCCGTGGTTACCTGGGAAGATTTACACCACGTCTAGGTCTAACCTCGGGTCTTATGGTGCAACATGACCAACTACCCACATTAGACCCCACGTTGTGGTTACCTGGGAAGATTTACACCACAACTAGGTCTAACCTCGAGTTGGCCATATCATGTTATCTAATGTCATGTCCACTTCAAAACATATTTACAAGTTAACATATACTTGGGTAGACCTAACTTAATAGGTAAATTCCCAAGGGGTAGACCTAACTTAATAGGTAAATTCCCAATCTTTTAGTTTCATGTATTTTTAAGTTTACCCAAACCCTCCCAACGTCATTATCTCGCTTACATATTCGTCATAACGTATAAGGGTATAAAAGGTAACTTGGCATAACATACATGGTGAACTTCACATGTCATAATAAACATGCATACATGTTAAACTTGCAAATCATGTCATGGTGAATTCGCATAAACATGCATAGCTTATTAAATATGCATAACATGGTAAGGTGAACATGCATAATCCATTAAACTTGCATAATCCATTAAACTTGCATAGCATGGTAAGATGAGCTTGCATAAGCATGCATAATCCATTAAACTTGCATAACATGGTAAGGTGAACTTGCATAATCCATTAAGCTTGCATAACATGGTAAGATGAACTTGCATAAACATGCATAATCCATTAAACATGTAGAACATGACATAATAAGCTCACATGAGCATGCATAACTTGTGGAACATGTAAAACATGGCATAGAAATCTCGCATATGCATGCATAACTTATGAATCATATAAAACATGACATAGTGAGTTCGCATAAGCATGCACAATCAACTAAACTCACATAAATCTCAACTTTCACCAAACATTAACTTTAAAGTTTGTAAAGTGAAGGTAAGAGGGCTTACGAATATAAACAAGCCACAAATCCACCAAATAAGATGAAGAAGCCCTTTTAAAAACCGAAACAAAGCCTCAAATAAGAAAACCCTTTTGCAAAATCCCAAAACACAAACTTTAGCAAATCAAACTTGCATCTTAATGAAGTATGCAAGTCATTAAGCATTCATACAACATAGAAAAGGTTGTATGATCATCATATCATCATAGGATTAAACTTTGAGGAAGGTGGAGGCTAGGGATTTTAGATGGAGGCCATTTGAGGTTTCAATTTGGCATAGTTTAGTTGCAAGATTGATTAATGAGGCTTTAGGGTGGGATTAGGGGTATATTTATAGAGAATTAGAGTGTTTTAGGCCCTAGGATTAACCCTAGATTAGGTTTGGCCCGTCAGATCTTAGAATTCTCCAGAACCAAGCCACTTGACCCAACCCAAATCAGAAATGGTGCACCAGGCTGAACTGCCTGGGCACCCCCTGTCGACAGGGCTGTCGACAGGGCAGTCGACACCCTGGGTGCCCTGTCGACTTGCCTGTCGACATGGGCCCCCTGGCGGGAATTTTCCCGCCTAACCCTGATTAGCCCTAATCCATTTTGTTTAATTTGAATTTTAAATCTGTCTTTAGCATAGAAATTTCTGAAAACTTCAATGGGCCTTAACTGGGTCATACGGACTCCGATTTTCGAAAACTCGGACTCTATTTCGCGTATTTTTCCGAGACGATCGCAATGGCATAGCCCGTTTCCCCTGATTCTGATTTTTGAATTAAATTCTGCCTCGATTTACGTTATAACAGTTTATTGAAAATACGGGTTGTTATATTCTTCCCTCCTTAAAGGATTTCGTCCCCGAAATCTTCAAGTTAGGAAGAACATATCCTACCATCCAACATCCATCTACTCAAAACATCATCCACGAGCAACCATTGTCCTTAAAGGATTCTAAATGCTGTATGAACATATGCAAAAGTGTGTGTATATGTACCTATCTAATGCAATGATCAATGCAAAATATGTTAGTGAAATGTATCCATATGTATGCAAATCCCTAACATAATGTATAATCTTTATATGCGTGCACAATCATACATCCATATGCAACATCCATGTGATTGCATACAAATTTCATCCAAGAGTAAGCATAAACACTCATGCACATGCAATATGAGGAGTGTGTGAGCCGATCTAGTGCCTAATGTGTATCATGCATCCACGAGTGACCACTTGCAAACACTTGCAACCACTTGCAACCATCAACCATAACATGTCTCAAGCACATGTTTCATCCAAAGGGTTTCTACCTAAGGTTCTCATGACAATCTTAGTACGATAACTAGATAAATATGGATTAGCAAAGGGAAAGATATGCTAACAAAGGGAAGAGATTGAGAGTGTACCCTCAAACAGGAATGGATAAAGCCCACGCATCTTCTCCTCGGTTTCCCAAGTTGCGTCCTCTTCGGCTTCACCCCATTGAACTTTCACCAATCTGACCTCACGATTCCTTAGCTTCTTGGTCTCTGTCTCCAAGATACGAATCGGAGCTTTCCTTAAAGTTGCTTCTTTCTCTACCTCCACGTCTTCAAGCATGCTAGGCTCAACCACCTCAGCGGACTCATGTAGGCACTTTCGGAGATGCGAGGCATGAAAGACATTATGCACTCCGGACAACTTCTCGGGCAATTGCACTCTATAAGCCATCTTCCCAATTCTCTCAATGATGGGGAAGGGTCCAACAAATCTCGGTGCTAGCTTCCCAACAGCTCCAAATCGGACCACATTCCGCAAAGGAGAAACCTTCACGAAAACCTTGTCCCCAACCTCAAACTCCAATTCGGACCTTCGCCTGTCAGCATAGGATTTCTGCCGGTCTTGGGCCGCTTTCATCCGTCTTCTAATTAACTCAACCTTCTCGGATGTATCCCTAATCATGTCGGGTCCAAGTATAAGCTTATCCGTGGATTCCCACCAACATGTAGGTGACTTGCACGGCCTCCCATATAAAGCCTCAAAGGGTGCCATCCCTATGCTCGCCTGATAACTGTTGTTGTATGCAAACTCGACAAGAGGGAGATGGTCCTCCCAAGCACCACCAAAATCCAGAATGCAAAGCCTCAACAAGTCCTCAAGTACCCTATTCACCCTTTCTGTCTGGCCGTCTGTTTGTGGGTGATAGGCCGTACTCAGGTTCAATTTCGTGCCCATAGCCTCCTGCAAGCTGTTCCAGAACTGACTAGTAAAGATGGGGTCTCGGTCACTGACTATGCTGGAAGGGACTCCATGTAGTCGTACTATCTCACGAAGGTATACTGATGCTAGTCCAGATGCGGTCCTTTTGCTCTTTACTGGAATAAAGTGAGCACTCTTCGTGAGCCTATCCACAATAACCCATATGCTCGTGTTCCCCTTCCTGGACCTTGGAAGCCCATCAATAAAGTCCATAGAAATGCTCTCCCACTTCCATAGCGGGACTTCTAGCGGATGTAATAGCCCACCGGGCTTCTTCGACTCAGCTTTTACTCTTTGGCAAATAACACATCTCGAGACAAACTCCGCCACATCCTTTTTCATTCCGGGCCAGAAGAGAACGCGCTTCATGTCCTTATACATCTTATCACCCCCTGGATGTATGGTCATCTTGGAGCGATGTGCTTCCTCGAGGACTTTCCTCACCAAGTCTTCTACCATCGGGACACAAAGCCTTCCATCTCTCCTCAGCCAACCCCTATCGTCTATAGAATATCGAGCAAGGTGACTAGATGTCTCCCCTCGAACCAGCTTATCCAAGATCTCAATTATCTGAGGGTCTTCCTTTTGCGAAGCCCCAACTTGATCTAGGAGGGTAGGTCTGAGCTCTAAAGATGCCAAGGAACCGGTCACCGACTCCATTGCCAAAGAGAAATCAAAGGTCGCTAAGAACTCTAAATTCTTCATCTCAACAAACAGAGGACTTAGTGTCAACCTTTTCCTACTCAACGCATCCGCTACAACATTCCCCTTGCCAGGGGTATAGGATATCTCAAAATCATAGGAAGCCAAAAATTCCATCCATCTCTGCTGTCTTAAGTTCAGATCTTTCTGCGAAAAGAGATACTTCAAAGACTTATGATCGGTATATAGCTCGAATCTCTCTCCTAGAAGATAATGACGCCTTGCTTTGAGCGCATATACAATCGCTGCTAGCTCTAGATCATGAGTGGGATAATTCCTCTCATGCACCTTCAGTTGCCTCCCACCAAAGCATATAACTCTGCCCTCTTGCATCAGAACGGCACCCAATCCCGTGCCACAAGCGTCAGTGTACACGGTAAATATCTTACCACCATCGGGTAAGGCTAGAACTGGTGCGGAGGTAAGGGCTCTTTTGAGTCTCTGAAAAGCAAGCTCACAATCCATATCCCAAGCAAAGACTAAGTTCTTCTTCGTCAACTTCGTAAGAGGAGCGGATATCTTTGCGAAGTCTTTAATGAACTTCCGATAGAAACCCGCAAGACCCAGAAAGCTTCTCACCTCGGTTGCATTCCTTGGCGTCTTCCAATCCTGAACTGCAACCACCTTAGCGGGATCTACCGCTAAGCCTTGCTTGGATACTATATGCCCAAGAAATCTGACTTCCCTTCTCCAAAAGTGGCATTTGGAGAACTTGGCTTTTAACTGGTGTGCTCTGAGTGTATCCATCACCTCTACTAGGTGCCTCGCATGCTCTTCCTCATCCTTGGAGAAGACCAGAATATCATCAACAAAGACCACGACAAACTTATTCAAGAACTCCCGAAACACCCTACTCATCAAATCCACAAAATACGCGGGTGCATTCGTCAAACCGAACGGCATAACAAGCCATTCAAAGAATCCGTCTGGAGTTCTGAATGCAGTCTTGTCTATACTATCTTCAGCCACTCTGAGCTGATGAAAACCCGTAGCAAGGTCAAGCTGAGAGAAAACAGAAGCACCAACGAGTTGATCAAAGAGATCATCGATCCTTGGTAACGGGTGTCGGTTCTTCTTAGTCAGCTTATTCAACTCTCTATAATCCACGCAGAGTCGGAGAGAGCCATCTGCCTTAGTTGCAAATACCACAGGCGCTCCCCATTCGGATATACTCCTTCTGATGAAGCCCTTCTCAAGCAATTCTTTCACTTGCTTGCTCAGCTCCCGTCTCTCACGCGGAGCCATATGCCGAACGGGCAAAGAAACAGGTTTAGCATTGTCTACTAGATAGATGCGAAAGTCAATCTCTCGTTTAGGGGGCAACCCCTTAACTTCTTCAAACACATCTGGATAATCTCGGACCACCCTTACAGACTGAAGGGCCTCCTCTGATGAGTCGAGAGATTCTAGATAGCATAACATGACGGGATTCTTCGGATTGCATGAAATCTCTATGGTGTTGCCCAGGCGAGTCACAAGCCTTACAACCCTATGCTCACAATCCAGAATGGCTCCATATCTAGACAGCCAATCCATGCCCAAGATTAATCCGTATCCCCTGAAACCTAGAACATACGCACTACACAAGAACTCAACGCTGAGTATAGAGATCCTTAGATCCTCACATATCATGGATAGATGAGCAGAACCCCCAATGGGATTCGAAACACAAACGGGATCATCCACTAAGCTAGTACTGAGGTGCAAACTATCAACAAGATCAGATGAAATAAAGCTATGTGATGCACCGGAATCAAACAAGGTACGTACTGGAAGATCAGAGATATAAACAAGGTTCTCAACAGAAACACTACCTCTCTCGGGAACCGAAGCGGCATTGAGAGCATGAACTTGCCCTCCTGAAGATCCAGCCTGTCCTTTCTTCTTTGGGCAGTCTTTGCTGAAGTGCCCAGTCTCTCCACAAGAAAAGCATCCACCACTAAGCTTCCTTTTCTTCTTCCTGCAATCCTTAGCAAAATGCCCAGCTATGCCACAGTAATTGCACTTTCCCTTGCCTTTGTTGTTGCCCTTCTTGTTCTTATTCTGATTTCCTTGACTGCTTTGTCCTCCTTGGTTGCCTTTGCCTTGAGAATCAGCCTTCTTTACTTGAGTATCGCCCGACTTGACTTCCTTCTTTCCCTCTCCCTGGAGCAGAGCCATATTGACCAAACTCTCGAAAGTGGCTCCATGCGGAATATGTGACATCGCCAAGCCCTGTAGCGGCTCATTCAATCCTCTGGCAAATCGAAGATCCTTCTTCTCCGGGGTGTTTACTATATCCAAACCAAAGCGGGCCAGCTGATTGAACTTGTTCACATACTCCTTGACTGACATATCCCCTTGCTTTAGAGCAAGGAACTTCTCCATTTGTAGATTTGCTTCAGCTGAAGATAGAAACTTGGTTACAAATCTAGCCCTCAAATCGGCCCAAGTCTCAACGGGCCTCGTCCCATTGGTGACCTCCCACCAATAGGCCGCCTCATCCTTCAGAAGCCATACGGTCAATAAGATCTTCCTCTCGTCATCTATCCCAAAGATGGCAAACAAGTCCTCCGTGTCCTTCAGCCAATTCCTAGCTTCAACGAAAGATTCTGTGCCTAGGAAATTCTTGTCCCCCATTGCCTTGAAGTCTTTACACACCTTTGTAAACTCAATCTGAGGATGCTGAGGGGGAGGAGGAGGAAGAGGAGCCTCAGCAACGGGAGGAGGAGGAACATTAGCAACGGGAGGGGGAATATTAGCTGCTGGAGGAGGGGGAGCAGGGACCACCGGAGGAGGGATATTAGGGGTAGGATTTTCAACTACAGGAGGGGGAGTGGGAGTAGGGTTGGCGGGACCAGCTGCCGCCCTAGCTTCTAGGAGTCTCCTATACCAGAGTGGTACGTTCACTCCATCTGGGATGTCAAGATTCTCAGCCATACTGAAACAAAAGATAAGATTAGGCCAAGGGAACGAAGGATAACGCTGATGGCTTTTGGGGATTAGCCTTAAAATAATCTAGACTTTATTTTGGAAAATACTTAGTAGGTTTTTGAAAATAGTTTTTCGAAAAGGGTTTTTTTTTTTCAAAAGTTTTGTTCAATCTTGTTAACCTTGTGCTCTGATACCAAATGTAACACCCCACCTCCACTAGGATCACTCCTTAGAATGTACTAGCTTTGGAGGGGCGTTATGGTGAAGGTAAACATGCACAGAGATATAGCAAGACAGAGTATATAAAAATAAATATAAGTAAAGCAGCGGTAGCAGATAAAAACCCATCATCATCATCTCAGAAAACCCACATAGTCAAGTACATAATATCAAAATGTCATGATCCAAAATACAACTCCAGTCTAGATACGAGATAACAAAATACATAGTAAACATCAGTACTAATCCCCAGAAATAAAAGATAAGCCACAGCTAGCTCAGATCCATACATGAGCTATCCAACAAGCAAGTCAAAGATCCACTAAGCAGATGTGGTCCCTCCCTGAGAACCTGTGGGGGGGAAACGGAAGAAAAGAAGCGAAAGAAAACAGGTCAGTCAAAAAGACTGGTAAGCCCTACTACGATCGATCTATAAACTAATAAAGTTAACAGTATGATGGAAACTGAGATGAACATACTGGCAATAGATAAAGGTGACATCACATAGACGAGATTAAACTTTGCACCACAGTGTACTAGCAAACCCACAAAACAGATCTTGATCCCTTAGCCCAAACTTTGGCCCAATAACATGAAGTGACCTTAGTATAAGGCCCAGCCCAACGGTCTAGTCGATCGGCTCCCTATAAACCTAACACGTCGAGTGTTGGTGTCCATACGGCCCACATGGATGTAGTCAGACTGTGCTGGGTCCACCTTCGGGTGTATCAAGCCCTAAGGTGTCAACCCCAGACACCTAAGCAATAATGCACAGTCTAAGCCTACTGGTACCCGTGCCTCGAGTTTGTCCAACATCGGACTACGTGCACGTCCGTAGCCCGCCAGACCCGCACCGCTGTACCACTCAGCCGTCGCTTTGGTCGCTTACATCAGTCCAGTAATCGTGCCCCGCCCTAACCTAGCTGTAGGGTTGTAGTGATACCAAACTGGGATTACTGCTGGAACAGACCACGTTGCTAGGGTTTCTAAGAGGGTTAAGTGTGGTTTTAACCCCTCACTAAACCTGGATTAAATTAGCTAAGTGTAACCACTTAACCCCATCTAATCCTCGCATCCCCATTATCGGTTAAGTATTAGTGGGCCATGACTTAACCCTAATCATGAGGCATTAATTACTTAATGCACCCAACCTCTCACATTAGACATCCGTGGTTACCTGGGAAGATTTACACCACGTCTAGGTCTAACCTCGGGTCTTATGGTGCAACATGACCAACTACCCACATTAGACCCCACGTTGTGGTTACCTGGGAAGATTTACACCACAACTAGGTCTAACCTCGAGTTGGCCATATCATGTTATCTAATGTCATGTCCACTTCAAAACATATTTACAAGTTAACATATACTTGGGTAGACCTAACTTAATAGGTAAATTCCCAAGGGGTAGACCTAACTTAATAGGTAAATTCCCAATCTTTTAGTTTCATGTATTTTTAAGTTTACCCAAACCCTCCCAACGTCATTATCTCGCTTACATATTCGTCATAACGTATAAGGGTATAAAAGGTAACTTGGCATAACATACATGGTGAACTTCACATGTCATAATAAACATGCATACATGTTAAACTTGCAAATCATGTCATGGTGAATTCGCATAAACATGCATAGCTTATTAAATATGCATAACATGGTAAGGTGAACATGCATAATCCATTAAACTTGCATAATCCATTAAACTTGCATAGCATGGTAAGATGAGCTTGCATAAGCATGCATAATCCATTAAACTTGCATAACATGGTAAGGTGAACTTGCATAATCCATTAAGCTTGCATAACATGGTAAGATGAACTTGCATAAACATGCATAATCCATTAAACATGTAGAACATGACATAATAAGCTCACATGAGCATGCATAACTTGTGGAACATGTAAAACATGGCATAGAAATCTCGCATATGCATGCATAACTTATGAATCATATAAAACATGACATAGTGAGTTCGCATAAGCATGCACAATCAACTAAACTCACATAAATCTCAACTTTCACCAAACATTAACTTTAAAGTTTGTAAAGTGAAGGTAAGAGGGCTTACGAATATAAACAAGCCACAAATCCACCAAATAAGATGAAGAAGCCCTTTTAAAAACCGAAACAAAGCCTCAAATAAGAAAACCCTTTTGCAAAATCCCAAAACACAAACTTTAGCAAATCAAACTTGCATCTTAATGAAGTATGCAAGTCATTAAGCATTCATACAACATAGAAAAGGTTGTATGATCATCATATCATCATAGGATTAAACTTTGAGGAAGGTGGAGGCTAGGGATTTTAGATGGAGGCCATTTGAGGTTTCAATTTGGCATAGTTTAGTTGCAAGATTGATTAATGAGGCTTTAGGGTGGGATTAGGGGTATATTTATAGAGAATTAGAGTGTTTTAGGCCCTAGGATTAACCCTAGATTAGGTTTGGCCCGTCAGATCTTAGAATTCTCCAGAACCAAGCCACTTGACCCAACCCAAATCAGAAATGGTGCACCAGGCTGAACTGCCTGGGCACCCCCTGTCGACAGGGCTGTCGACAGGGCAGTCGACACCCTGGGTGCCCTGTCGACTTGCCTGTCGACATGGGCCCCCTGGCGGGAATTTTCCCGCCTAACCCTGATTAGCCCTAATCCATTTTGTTTAATTTGAATTTTAAATCTGTCTTTAGCATAGAAATTTCTGAAAACTTCAATGGGCCTTAACTGGGTCATACGGACTCCGATTTTCGAAAACTCGGACTCTATTTCGCGTATTTTTCCGAGACGATCGCAATGGCATAGCCCGTTTCCCCTGATTCTGATTTTTGAATTAAATTCTGCCTCGATTTACGTTATAACAGTTTATTGAAAATACGGGTTGTTATAGTGTCTTAGTGAACTTAACCCTACCATTCTTGTTCTAGCTTTAATTTAATAGATTAAAGCCACGACCACTCACATTAGACAGATATTGTTGCGATTACTGGATGTGCCGGTTGGTTCCGGGCAGATTTACATCGCAACTCGGTCTAACCTCGGGTTAGGCCTATTCGTGTTTTCTAGTTCAAGGGTTTTGACTAATTTTCAAATCAGGTTTTGAAAGTAACCATCCCGTTCGTCGGATCAGTTAGGGATAGCCAGGGAGAGCAGGAAACTTGTATTTTCCAAACCCAAGCCTAGACACTATCCTCTCTGTCACCCTAGAACTTTCTGGCGTGTTATTAAAAGAGTTGTCGTTAATAAACCTTTAATTTGTCTAAATTAACATTTCCTCATTCAGGCCAAACTCTATAAGTAAATTATTTCTAATTTACTTATTTCCTAATTACTCTTTTAATGTAAATTGTCTACATTCATTCTTATGGCCCATTTCCCCTTTGGTATCATATTTATGCTTTTTGGTATATGGACTATACCAAATTAATTGTCACTAACCATGATTTTGCTAAACCTGACAGTTATTCCCAATTATGGCCAATTTCACGTTTATGCCAATATACTTACCGTGCCAAATTAGCTAATCCAATTCTGATTCAACATTCTAATTCACGTCAAACTAGACTTATTACTATAGTTCACTATTCATGTAAATGCTAGATTTACACGTCAATACTAGATTCAAATTACACATCTTATAATTTATGTCAAATTTATCCAATTTGCATTTCTATGAACATACCATAATACTTGTTCCCCATTTATGCCAAATTTCAAGTTTTACAACTATGTTCTAGTACATTTCACATTATGCCCAAATCGTATTCCCACCGTTCGTATAATTGCGGTTCAATCTAGATTATGGATAAACCAAGACTCGTAGAAAATAGGGAATGAACCAAAGATGCTATGAAAAAGGATGGACATAATAACTGGCATAAAAAGGGTTGAATAACGACGTCGGTTCAAGAACATGGGTAGACCTAACTTAATAGGTAAATTCCCAAGTCTAAAACCAAGGATAGACAGAATAGAGACGCAGGTTCAAGAACATGGGTAGACCTAACTTAATAGGTAAATTCTCCAGGTCTAAAACCAAAGAAAACCAAGGACGAGCAGAATAAATAATCGGGTTTAGACCCAATCTCATAATCACAGAACTTAAGCAACACTTTCCTAGTCATGAATCATAGGTGTTTAATCACAGATGTCCTTGTTTTGTCATAGGCAATAGTTTATGTTTCCTAATCAAAGGCATAGGCTTAGTCAAGGAAATAATCCTCATAGTCACAGTCACAGTCATAAGCAATGTTCATAGTCATAGGCAATGTCCATAGTCATTGGCATATGGTCATAGTCATAGGCAAATATTCATGGTCGTAGGCATATGGTTTTAAGGTCCATAGTTTCATAGTCATGGTCTATTTTGTCCTCGAATCATAACAGTTCTTAATTAGGTTCAAAGAGATAGGCACAAATTCGAATAGAAAGAGTTGGCATATTCTTTTATTCCTTTAATTTCATGTCACGAACAGAGAAAAACATTCAAATCTAGAAATAACTGACTTACAGAGATTAGATCAGAACAGAAAGATGGCGTTGCTAAGATTCGTAGAAAAACAGTCGTTGAAGTCGTTTGAACCTCCTCTTGAATCCTAGCTTGACTTGAACCTTTTCTTGAAAGTCTTTTAGCAGCATCTCCTCGTCTTGATTTATTTTATATATATTATTTATTTAGTTAAGAAGAGAGGAAGAGGCAACGTTTCACCAAGAATCTTTGCAGCATAAGGGTAGAGGAGAATTGTGAATAGAGAAGAAGACTAGGGCTGTTTATATAGTGTTAGGAGGACGAACCTGGTCAGATAACGCGACCAAATACATCAGAACGAACCAGCTGCAGAAAGCTGGAAAAACAGGGGGGTCGACCCCCAGGTCGACTATGTAGTCGACCTGGGTGCCTTGGGCGGGAAAATTCCCGCCCTGGCCAATCCGACCCGATTTTTGAAATTTGAATTTGTTTTCTGTCTGTTCGAATTTTAAACTAAACTCTGAAACTTCCGGAGGCCATATCTCCCTCGTACGGACTCCGATTTACGCAAACTCGGACTCGTTTTCATGCAGAATTCCGAGACAAACACAATGGCGTAGCCCGTTTACCTTGATTTTGATTTTAAATTATAATTCTGCCTTGATTTGTGAATCTTAGTGTTACAGAATTATGGGGTGTTACATGTTGCACCATAAGACTTCAATGTTACACCCAATAGACGTGGGCTATTCCGTCAACCATAACATCATGTCCACTTTGAGTTACTAGAACCATAACCATTCAAAGCGAAGCTCTCTCATAGAGATCTATAGGACCAACAGGTCCCACATAACTCATATTAGTTCAGCAACCAATAAATACAATCTAAATGACTTTCGGGAACATCAAAAGTTTTTTAGTTCAATTTTTTCTCATGTTGTTTTATTGGTCAAAGGGGGTTTGACCGTGGTCGGAATTCGATTTACTAATTTTTGGAATATAATGCACCATGTTACATTTGTATTTCAACCCCATAAACGAATTTCAAAAGTCATTCAGTGCAATCTTGGATTTTCAAACATATGTTGCTCCTTAAGACTTAGATGTTGCACACAATAACATGGGTTGTTCCGTCAACCATAACTTTTTTCCATTTAGAGCTTTTTGAACCATAACCATTCAAAATGAATCTTCTCATAGATCTATAGGACTAACAGGTTCCAACCATCTCATCTTCGTTCAATAACCAAGAAATTGAGTCTTAATGACTTTTGGAAACATCGAAAGCCTTTTTAGTTGAATTTTTCACATGTCTTTGTGTTGGTCAAAGGGGGGTTGACTGTGGTTGGAATAAGATTTACTATTTTTTCGAATATGATGAACCATGTTATATTTCTATTTCATCCCCATAAACAGATTTTCAAAATTCATACAGTGCAATCTTGGATTTTCTAACAGATGTTGCACCTCAAGACTTCGATGTTGCACCCAACATACGTAGGTTATTTCGTCATCCATAAATTTTTATCCACTTAGAGTTACTAGAACAATAACCCTTCAAAACGAATCTCTCTCAAAGATCCACAGGACTAATGGGTTCCATCCATCTCACCTTAGTTCAATAACTAAGAAATTCAATCTTAATGACTTTCAGGAACATTGAAAGATTTTTTTAGCTTAATTTTTCACATGTCGTTTTGATGGTAAACCCCCCTTTGACCAACAAAATGGCATGTGAAAAAGCAGCTAAAAAAGCTTTCGATGTTCCCAGTAATCTTTATGATTGAATTTCTTGGTTACCGAACTAAGATGAGATGGGTGGAACCTATTAGACTTATAGATTTATGAGAGATCTTCGTTTTGAATGGTTAAGGTTCTACTAACTCAAAATGGATACAAAGTTATGGTTGTCAGAACAACCTTGGGTGCAACATTGAAGTCTTGAGGTGTTTGACTTGAAGATTTATGAGGCATCTTCGTTTGATTGATTATGGTTCCAATAACTCAAAATGGATAAAAAGTTATGGTCAATGGAACAACCCACGCCTGTTAGGTGCAACATCGAAGTCTTGAGGTACAACATTTGTTTGAAAATCCGAGATTGCACTATATGACATTTTTGAAATCGTGTATGGGGATGAAATATAACATGGTGAATCTTATTCCAAAAAATAATAAATTGAATTCCTACCACGATCAACCCCACTTTGAAAAAAAAACGACATATGAAAAATTGAGCCAAAAAAGCTTCGATGTTCCCAAAAGTCATTAAGATTGAATTTCTTAGTTACCACACTGAGATGAGATGTGTGGAACCTGTTAGTCCTATAGTTCTGTGAGAGAGCTTCTTTTTGACAAATTATGGTTCTAGTAACTCTTGAGGTGCAACATCTATTTGAAAATGCAAAATTGCATTGTATGAATTTTGAAAACTCATTTATGGGGATGAAATAGAAGTATAACATGGGGAATCATATTCCAAAAAATTGTAAATCAAACTCCTTCCACGGTTAACAGAACAACCTACGTTTGTCTTTTGGGAACCATCAAACTCATGAGGTGCAACATCTATATAAAAATCCATGATTGCATTGTATGACTTTTGAAAACTCTTTTATGTGGATGAAATAGAATTATAACATGGTGCATCATATTCCAAAATATAGTAAGTCGAATTCCTACCATGGTCAATCCCCCTTTGACAAACAAAACGACATGTGAAAAATTGAGCTAAAAAAGCTTTCGATGTTCCCAAAAGTAAATAAGATTAAATTTCATGGTTTTTGAACTAAGATGAGATGGGTGCAACCTGTTAGTCCTATAGATCTATGAGAGAGCTTTGTTTTGACTAGTTATGTTCCTAGTAACTCAAAATGGATACAAAGTTATTGTTGACAGAACAACCCACATCTGTTGGGTGCAACAACGTAGTCTTGAGGTGCAACACCTATTTGAAAATCCAAGATTCCATGTGTAACTTTTGAAAACCCACGTCAACCCCCTTATGACCAACAAAACAGCATGTGAAAAATTGAGCAAAAAAGCTTTTGGTGTTCCCAAAAGTCATCAAGATTGAATTTCTTGGTTACTGAACTAAAATGAGATGGTGGAATCTATTAGTCCTATATATCTATGAGAGGGCTTCGGTTTTACTAGTTATGGTTCTAGTAACTCAAAATGGATACAAAAATATGGTTGACGGAATAACCAATGTCTGTTGGGTGCAACATCGGAGTCTTGAGGTGCAATATCCGTTTATCCATCCAAGATTGCACTATATGATTTTTGAAAACTCATTTATGGGGGTGAAATAGAAATATAACATGGTGCATCATATTTCAAAATATAGTAAATCGAATTCTAACCATGGTCAACCCCCCTTTGAACAACAATACGACATATGAAAAATTGAGCTAAAAAATCTTTCGATGTTTCCAAAAGTCATTAAGATTGAATTTCTTGGTTACTAAACTAAGATGAGATGGGTGGAACCAGTTAGACTGATAGATCTATGGGAAATCTTCGTTTTGACTGCTTATGGTTCTAGTAACTCAAAATGGATAAAAAGTTACGGTTGACGAAAAAACCCACGTCTGTTGGGTGCAACATATGTTTGAAAATCCAAGATTGCAGTGTATGACTTTTTAAAACTTGTTTATGGAGATGAAATAGAAATATAACATAGTGCCCCACATTCCCAAAAATAGTAAATTGAATTTCTACCACTGTCAACCCCCCTTTGACCGACAAAATGACATGTGAAAAATTGAGCTAAAAAACCATTTGATGTTCCCAAAAGTCATTAAGATTTAATTTCTTGGTTACTGAACTAAGATTAGATGGGTGGAACCTATTAGTGCTATAGATCTCGTAGAGATCTTCGTTTTGACTGGTTATGGTTCTAGTAACTCAAAATGGATACAAAGTTATGGTTGATAGAACAACCCATGTCTATTGGATTCAGCATCGAAGTCTTAAGGTGCAACATTTGTTTGAAAATCCAAGATTGCACTGTGTGACTTTTGAAAATCATTTATGGGGATGAAATAGAAATTTAACATGGTGAATCATATTCCAAAAAACAGAAAATCGAATTCTGGCCACTGTAAACCCCCTTTGACCAACAAAACAGCATGTGAAAAATTGAGCTAAAAAAGCTTTTGTTATTCCCAGAAGTCATTAAAATTGAATTTCTTGGTTACAGATCTATGATGAGATAGGTGGAACCTGTTTTTCCTATAGATCTATGAGAGAGCTTCGTTTTGACTGGTTATGGTTCTAGAACTCTAAAATGGAGACAAAGTTATAATTGGTGAAACAAACTACAGCTGTTGGGTGCAACATCGAAGTCTTGAGGTACAACTTCTGTTAGAAAATCCAGAATTGCACTTTACGACTTTTGAAAACTCGTTTATGGGGATGAAATAGGAATATAACATGGTGAATCATACACCAAAAAATAGTAAATCGAATTCCAACCACGGTCAACCCACCTTTGACCAACAAAACGACATGTGAAAAATTGAGCTAAATAAGCTTTCGATGTTCCCAAAAGTTATTAAGATTGAATTTCTTGGTTATTGAACTAAGATGAGATGGGTAGAACATTTTAGACGTATAGATCAATGAGATAGCTTCGTTTTGAATTGTTATGGTTTTAGTAACTTAAAATGGATGCAAAGTTATGGTTGATGGGACAACCTACATCTGGTGGGCGCAACATCGAAGTCTTGAGGAGCTACATCTGTTTGAAAATCCAAGATTGCACTGTATGACTTTTGGAAATTGGTTTACGGAGATGAAATAGAAATATAACATGGTGAATCATATTCCAAAAAATAGTAAATCGAATTCCGACCACAGTCAAACACCTTTGACCAATAAAACGACATGTGAAAATTTGAGCTAAAAAAGCTTTCGATATTCCCAAAACTCATTAAGATTGAATTTCTTGGTTACTGAACTAAGATGAGATTTTTGGAACCTGTTAGACCTACAGTTCTATGAGAGAGCTTCGTTTTGACTGGTAATGGTTCCAGTAACTCAAAATGGATACAAAGTTATGGTTAACAGAACAACCCACATATGTTTGTTGCAACATCGAAGTCTTGACGTGCAATATCTATTTTAAAATTCAAAATTGAATTGCATGACTATAGAAAATCGTTTTATGGGGATGAAATAGAAATATAACATGGTGAGTGATATTCGAAAAAAAATTAAGTCAAATTCTGACCACGGTCAACCCTACTTTGACCAACAAAACAACATGCGGAAAATTGAGCTAAAAAAGCTTTTGATGTTCCCAAAATTTTTAAGATTGAATTTCTTGGTTACTGAAATAAGATGAGATGGGCGGAACCTGTTAGACCTATAGATCTATGAGAGACCTTCGTTTTGACTGGTTATGGTTCTAGTAACTTAAAATAGATAAACAGTCATGGTTGACGGAAAAACGCACGTTTATCGGGTGCAACATTGAAGTCTTGAGGTGCAATATCTGTTTGAAAATCCAAGATTGCACTATGTGGCTTTCGAAAAATCATTTATGGGGATGAAATAAAAATATAACATGGTGCATCATATTAAAAATATAGAAAATCGAATTCCTAACACTGTAAACCCCCCTTTGACCAACAAAACGACATGTCAAAAATTGAACTAAAAAACCTTTCGTTGTTCCCAAAAGTCATTAAGATTGAATTTCTTTGTTACTTAACCAAGATGAGATGGGTGGAACCTGTTAGACCTGTATATCTATGAGAGAGCTTCGTTTTGACTGGTTATGGTTTTAGTAACTCAAAACGAATACAAAGTTATGGTTGGTGGAACAACCTAAGTCTATTTGGTGCAACATCGAAGTCTTGAGGGGTTAGTCCTATAAATTTATGAGAGAGCTTCATTTGACTGATTATGATTCTAGTAACTTAAAATGGACAAAATGTTAAGGTTGACGGAACAACCCTCGTCTGTTGGGTGCAACATCTTAATCTTCAGGTGCACCATCTATTTGAAAATCCAAGATTGCACTGTATGACTTTTTAAAACTCGGTTATCGGGATGAAATAGAAATATAACATGGTGAATCATATTCCAAAAAAATAGTAAATCGAGTTCCTACCATGGTCAACCCCCCTTTGACAAAAAAAACAGCATGTTAAAAATTAAGCTAAAAAGCTTTCGATGTTCCCAAAAATCATTAAGATTAAATTTCTTAGTTATTACACTATGATGATATGGGTGGGACCTATTATTCGATTGTGAAACCTTTAAGTCCTGTAGATGTACGAGAGAGCTTCATTTTAACTGGTTATGGTTCTAGTAACTCTAAATGGATAAAAGGTTATGGTTCATGTAATTCTAAATGGATAAAAGGTTATGGTTGATGGAATAACCTACGTCAAATTGGTGCAACATTGAAGTCTTGAGGTGCAACATCTATTTGAAAATCCAAAATTGCGTTGTATGACTTTTGAAAACTCGTTTATGGGAATGAAATAGAATTACAACATGGTGAATCATACTCCAAAAAATAGTAAATCAAATTCCTACCACGGTTTACAGAACAACTCACATCTGTCTTTTGGGAACCATCGAAGTCTATGATTGTACTCTATGACTTTTGAAAACTCATTTGTGGGGATAAAATAGAAATATAGCCTGGTGCATCATATTCCAAAATATAGTAAATTGAATTCCTACCACGGTCATCCCCCCTTTGACCAACAAACCGACATGTGGAAAATTGAGCTAAAAAAGCTTTGGTGTTCCTAAAGGCCATTAAGATTGAATTTCTTGGTTACTGAACTAAGATGAGATGGGTGGAACCTGTTAGTCCTATAGATCAATGAGAGAGATTAATTTTGATTTGTTATGGTTCTAGTAACTCAAAATGGATACAAAGTTATGGTTGATGGAACAACCCACGTCTGTTGGGTGCAAAAATGAAGTCTTGTGGTGCAATGTCTATTTGAAAATCCAAGATTGCACTATATGACTTTTGAAAACCCACGTCAGCCCCCTTTAACTAACAAAATGCTATGTGAAAAACTTAAGCTAACAAAGCTTTTGATGTTCCCAAAAGTCATTAAGATTGAATTTCTTAGTTGCTGAACTAAGAAGAGATGGGTGTAACCTTTTAGTCCTAAAGATCTATGAGAGGGCTTGAATTTTAATGGTAATGGTTGTAGTAATTCAAAATGTACACAAAGTTATGGTTGACGGAACAACCCACGTCCGTTGGGTGCAACAACGAAGTCTTTAGGTGCAACATATGTTTGAAAATACAAGATTTAACTATATGACTTTTGGAAACTCGTTTATGGAGATGAAATAGAAATATAACATGGTGAATCATATTGCAGAAAATAGTAAATCGAATTCCAACCACGGTTAGCCCGCCTTTGACCAACAAAACGACATGTGAATAATTGAGCTAAAAGAGCTATCGATGTTCCCAAAAATCACTAAGGTTGAATTTCTTGGTTACTGAACTAAGATGAGATAGGTTAAACCTGTTAGTTCTATAGATCTATGAGAGAGCTTCGTTTTGACTGGTTATTATTCTAGTACCCAAAAGTCATTAAGATTGAATTTCTTGGTTACTGAACTAAGATGAGACGGGTGGAACCTGTTAGACCTATATATCTCTGAGAGAGCTAATTTTTAATTGGTTATGGTTTTAGTAACTCAAAATGGATACAAAGTTATGGTTGGTGGAATAAACTACATCGGTTTGGTGCAACATTGAAGTCTTGAGGGGTTAGTCCTATAAATTTATGAGAGGGCTTAGTTTTGACTGATTATGGATCTAGTAACTTAAAATGGATAAAAAATTATGGTTAACGGAACAACCCACGTCTGTCGGGTGCAATATCGAAGTCTTGAGGTGCACCATCTATTTGAAATTACAAGATTGCACTGTATGAATTTTTAAAACTCGGTATCGGGATGGAATAGAAATATAACATGGTGAATCATATTCCAAAAAATAGTAAATCGAGTTCCTACCAAGGTCAACCCCCTTTGACCAACAAAACGACATGTGAAAAATTGAGCTAAAAAGCTTTTGATGTTCCCAAAAGTCATTAAGATTGAATTTCTTAGTTACCACACTAAGATGATATGGGTGGAACCTGTTAGTCGATGGTGAAACCTGTTAGTCATATAGATCTACGAGAGAGCTTCATTTTAACTGGTTATGATTCTAGTAACTCTAGATGGTTAAAAGTTATGGTTGACAGAACAACCCACTTCTGTTGGGTGCAACATCGAAGTCTTAAGGTGCAACATCCATTTTAAAATCCAAGATTGCACAGGATGACTTTTGAAAAATTGTTTATGGGGTTGAAATAGAAATATAACATGGTGAATCATAGTCCGAAAAATAGTAAATCGAATTCCGACCACGGTCAAACCCCCTTTGACCAACAAAATCACATGTGAACATTTGAGATAAAAAAGCTTTCAATGTTCCCAAAAGTCATTAATATTAAATTTCTTTGTTACTGAACTAAGATGAGACGGGTGGAACCTATAAGTCCTATATATCTATGAGAGAGCTTCATTTTTGATTGGTTATGGTTCTGGTAACTCTAAATGGATAAAAATTTATGGTTGACGGAACAACCAACATGTGTTTGGTTCAACATCGAAGTATTGAGGTGCAACATCTGTTTGAAAATCCAAGATTGCACTGTATGACTTTTGAAACCTCGTTTATAGGGATGAAATAGAAATATAACATGGTGAACCATATTCCAAAAAATAGTAAGTCGTATTCCGACCACGGTCAACTCTCCCTTTAACCATCAAAACGGCATGTGAAAAATTTAGCTAAAAAAGCTTTTGTTATTCCCAAATATTATTAAGATTGAATTTTTTGGTTACTGGACTAAGATGAGATGGGTGGAACATGTTAGTCCTATAGATCTATGAGAGAGATCAGTTTTGACTGGTTGTGGTTCTAATAACTCTAAATGAAAACAAATTTATGGTTAACGGAACAACCTACGTCTATTAGGTGCAACATCGAAGTCTAGAGGTGGAATATCTGTTTGAAAATCCATGATTGCACTATATGACTTTTGGAAACTCGTTTATGGGGATGAAATAAAAATATAACATGGTGAATCATATTCCAAAAAATAGAAATTCGAATTCCTACCATGTCAACCCCTCATTGGCCATCAAATGGCATGAGAATATTTGAGCTAAAAAAAATTTCGATGTTCCCAAAAGTCATTAAGGTTGAATTCCTTGGTTATTGAACTAAGATGAGATGGGTTGAATCTGTTAGTCCTATAGATCTGTTAGTGAGCTTCATTTTGAGTGGTTATGATTCTAGTACCCAAAAGTCATTAGGACAGAGTTTCTTGGTTACTGAACTAAGATTAGATGAGTGGAACCTGTTAGACCTATATATCTATGAGAGAGCTTCGTTTTGACTGGTTATGTTTTAGTAACTCAAAATGGATATAAATTTTTGATTGGTGGAACAACCTATGTCTGTTTGGCGCAACATCGAAGTCCTGAGGGGTTAGTCCTATAAATTTATGAGAGAGCTTCATTTTTGACTGATTATGGTTCTAGTAACTTAAAATGGATAAAAAGTTATGGTTGACGGAACAACCCATGTCTATTGGATACAACATCGAAGTCTTGAGTGCGCCATCTATTTGAAAATCCAAGATTGCACTGTATGACTTTTTAAAACTCAGTAATCGAGATGAAATAGAAATATAACATGGTGAATCATATTCCAAAAAATAGTTTACCCCCCTTTGACCAATAAAACAGCATGTGAAAAATTGAGCTAAAAATCGATGGTGAAACCTGTTAGCCCGATAGATCAACGAGAGAGCTTCATTTTAACTGGTTATGGTTCTATTAACTCTAAATGGATAAAAGGTTATGGTTGATGGAACTACCTACGTCAGTTGGGTGCAACATCGAAGTCTTGAGGTGCAACATCTGTTTGAAATCCAAATTTGCATTGTATGACTTCTGAAAACTAGTTTATGGGGATGAAATAGAAATATAACATGATGACTCATATTACAAAAAATAGTAAATCGAATTCCTATTACGGTTGACAGAACAACCTATATCTGTCTTTTAGTAACCATCGAAGTCTTAAGGTGCAACATCTGTTTGAAAATCCAAGATTATACTATATGACTTTTGAAAACTCGTTTATGGGGATGAAATAGAATATAGCATGGTGCATCATATTCCAAAATATAGTAAATCGAATTCCTACCACGGTCAACCCCAAACGGCATGTGAATAATTAAGCTACATAAGGTTTCGGTGTTCCCAAAAGTCATTAAGATTGAATTTCTTGGTTACTGAACTAAGATGAGATGGGTGGAACCTGTTAGTCCTATAGATTAATGAGTGAGCTTCGTTTTGACTTGTTATGGTTTTACTAATTCAAAGTGGATAAAAAGTTATGGTTGACGGAACAACCCATGTTTGTTGGGTGCAACAACGAAGTCTTGAGGTACAATGTCTATTTGAAAATCCAAGATTGCACTGTATGACTGTTGAAAACCCATGTCAAACCCCCTTTAACCAACAAAATTCCATGTGAAAAATTAAGCTAAAAAAGCTTTTGATGTTCCCAAAAGTCATTATGATTTAATTTCTTAGGTACTGAACTAAGAAGAGATGGATGGAACCTGTTAGTCCTATGGATCTATGAGAGGGCTTCAATTTTACTGGTTATGGTTGTAATAATTCCAAATGGATACAAAGCTATGGTTGAAGGAACAACCCACATCTATTTGCTGTTACAAAGAAGTCGTGAGGTGCAACATCTGTTTGAAAATACAAGATTTAACTATATGACATTTGGAAACTCGTTTATGGGGATGAAATAGAAATATAACATGGTGAATCATATTCCAAAAAATATTAAATCATATTCCTACCACAGTCAACCCAACTTTGACCAATAAAACAACATGTGAATAATTGAGCTAAAAGAGCTTTTGATGTTCCGACAAATCATTAAGGTTGAATTTCTTGGTAACTGAACTAAGATGAGATGGGTTGAACCTGTTAGTTCTATACATCTATGAAAGAGCTTCGTTTTGACTGGTTATTATTCTAGTACCCAAAAGTCATTAAGGTTGAATTTCTTTGTTACTGAACTAAGATGAGATGGGTGGAGACTATTAGACCTATAAATCTATGAGAGAACTTCGTTTTGACTAGTTATGGTTTTAAGTAACTCAAAATGGATACAAAGATATGGTTGGTGGAAGAACCTATGTCTGTTTGGTGCAACATCGAAGTCTTGAGGGGTTTGTCCTATAAATTTGCGAGAGAGCTTCGTTTTGACTAATTACGGTTCTAGTAACTTAAAATGGATAAAAAGTTATGCTTGACGGAACAACCCACGTCTGTTGGGTGCAACATCGAAGTCTTGAGGTGCACCATCTATTTGGAAATCCAAGATTGCACTGTATGACTTTTTAAAACTCGGTTATCGGGACGAAATAGAAATATAACATGGTGAATCATATTCCAAAAAATAGTAAATCGAGTTCCTACCAGGGTCAACCCCCTTTGACCAACAAAACGGCATGTGAAAAATAGAGCTAAAAAAGCTTTTGATGTTCCCAAAAGTCATTAAGATTAAATTTCTTATTTACTACACTTAGATGATATGGGTGGAACCTGTTAGTCCTATAGATCTATGAGAGGGCTTCAACTTTACTAGTTGTGGTCATAGTAACTCCAAAGGGATATAAAGTTATGGTTGACGGAACAACCCATGTCTGTTGGGTGCAACAACGAAGTCTTGAGGTGCAACATTTGTTTGAAAATACAAGATTTAACTATATGACTTTTGGAAACTCGTTTATGGGGATGAAATAGAAATATAACATGGTGAATCATATTCCAAAAAATAGCAAATCGAATTCCTACCACGATCAACCCCCCTTTGACCAACAAAACGACTTGTGAATAATTGAGGTAAAAGAACTTTCAATGTTCCCAAAGGTCATTAAGGTTGAATTTCTTGGTTACTGAACTAGGATGAGATGGGTTGAACCTGTTAGTCCTATAGATCTGTGAGAGAGCTTCTTTTTGACTAGTTATTATTCTAGTTCCCAAAAGTCATTAAGATTGAATTTCTTGGTTATTGAACTAAGAAGAATGGGTGCAACCTGTTTGACCAATATATATATATATATATATATATATATATATATATATATGAGAGAGAGCTTCGTTTTGACTGGTTATGGTTCTAGTAGCTCAAAATGGACGCAAAGTTAATGTTGGCGGAACAACCTATATTTGTTGGGTGCAACATCGAAGTCTTAAGGTGTTAGTCCTATAAATCTATAAGAGAGATCCATTTTGACTGATTATGGTTCCAATAACTAAAAATGGATAAAAAGTTATGGTTGACGGAAAACCCACGTCTGTTGGGTGCAACATCGAAGTCTTGAGGTGCAACATCTGTTTGACAATCCACGATTGCACTATATGACTTTTGAAAACTTGTTTATTGGGATCAAATAGAAATATAACATGGTGCATCATATTCTAAAAAATAGTTAATCGAATTCCT
Organism: Allium sativum; assembly: GCA_030737875.1. Lineage (NCBI taxonomy): Eukaryota > Viridiplantae > Streptophyta > Magnoliopsida > Asparagales > Amaryllidaceae > Allium > Allium sativum. Next base: position 38,773 of record JASFAX010002057.1, read on the forward strand.
ACCACGGTCAAACTCCCTTTGACCAACAAAACGACATGTGAAAAATTGAGCTAAAAAAGATTACGTTGTTCCAAAATTCATTAAGATTGAATTTCTTGGTTACTGAAATAAAATGAGATGGGTGGAACCTGTTAGACCTATAGATCTATGAGAGTGCTTCAATTTAACTGGTTATGGTTCTACTAACTCAGAATGGATACAAAGTTTTGTTTGACGGAACAACCCACGTCAGTTGGGTGCCACATCGAAGTCTTGAGGTGCAACAACTGTTTGAAAATCCAAGAATGCACTATATGACTTTCGAAAACTCGTTTATGGGGATGAAATAGAAATATAACATGGTGAATCATATTCCAAAAAAACACTAAATCGAATTCCAACCACGGTAAACCCCCCTTTGACGAACAAAACGACATATGGAAAATTGACCTAAAAAAGCTTTCGATGTTCCCAAAAGTCATTAAGATTGAATTTCTTAGTTACCGAACTAAGATGAGATAGGTGGAGCCTATTACTCCTATATATCTATGAGAGGGCTTCTTTTTTTTTTACTGCTTATGGTTCTAGTAACTCAAAATGGATATAAAGTTATTGTTGACGGAACAACCCAAGTTTGTTAGGGGCAACATCGAAGTCTTGAGCTGCAACATCTGTTTATCCACCCAAGATTGCACTGTATGATTTTTGAAAACTCATTTATGGGGATAAAATAGAAATATAACATGGTTCATCATATCCCAATATATAGTAAATCGAATTCCTACCACGGTCAACCCCCCTTTGAACAACAATAGGGCATGTGAAAAATTAAGCTAAAAAAGATTTTGATGTTCCTAAAAGACGTTAAGATTGAATTTCTTGGTTACTGAACTAAGTTGAGATGGTGGAACCGATTAGGCCAATAAATCTATGAGAGAGAAATTTTTTTTTGACTGGTTATGGCTTTAGTAACTCAAAATGGATAAAAAATTATATTTGGTCTAAAAACACATGTTCGTTGGGTGCAACATCGATATCTTGAGGTGCAACATCTATTTGAAAATCCTTGATTGCACTGTTTGACTTTTGGAAACTTGTTTATGGAGATGAAAAAGAAATATAATATGGTGTATCATATTCCAAAAAATAGTAAATCGAATTCCTACGATGGTCTACCCCATTTGTCCAACAAAATGACATGTGAAAAATTGAGCTAAAAAACTTTCGATATTCGCAAAGGTCATTAAGATTGAATTTCTTAGTTACTGAACTAAAATGACATGGGTGGAACCTATTAGAACTATAGATCTATGAGAGAGCTTTGTTTTGATTGGTTATGGTCCTAGTATCTCAAAATGGATACAAAGTTATGGTTGACTAAATAACCCATGTCTGTTGGGTGCAACATCAAAGTCTTGAGGCGCAACGTCTGTTTGATAATCCAAGATTGCACTATATAAATTTTGAAAGCTCATTTACAGGGATGAGATTGAAATATAACATGGTGAATCATATTCCGAAAAATAGAAAATAGAATTCCAACCATGGTTAACACCCATTTGACCAACAAAACGACATGTGAAAAATTGAGCTAAAAAAGCTTTCGATGTTCCCAAAAGTCATTAAGATTGAATTTCTTGGTTACTGAACTAAGATGAGATTGGTGGAACAAGTTAGACTTATAAATCTATGAGAGAACTTCTTTTTGACTTATTATTGTTCTAGTATTTCAAAATGGATACAAAGTTATGAATGACTGAACAACCCACGTCAGTTGGGTGCAACATCGAATTCTTGAGCTGCAACATCCGTTTGAAAATCCAAGATTGCAATATATGATTTTTAAAAAATATTTTATAGGGATAGGATTCCTATCTAAAGGTTGAAAATACTATGCATAAGTTATATTCTATTGACGAAAACAAGTACTGATAAAACTTAGGAAAGGAGTTAAGAACATAACCTCGAAAAGAAAAGGGTACGAAGCACGAATCTTCTCTTCGGTCTCCCAGGTTGCATCTTCTGGTTTATTTTCCCTTGAACCTTTAGCAACTTGATTTCCTTATTGCGCAGCCTCTTAACCTCTAACGCAAGAATACGGGTGGGGACTCGTCTGACTGTCGCCTCTCGTTCCACTTCGACTTCTTCCAATACGCTCAGCCCAACAACTTCCGCGGTGTCATGTAGGAACTTCTGTAGATGAGAGACATGGAAAACGTCATGAACACTGGATAAATTTTCTGGGAGCTTTACTCTATTGGCCCTTTGGCCAATCCATTCGGTTATGGGAAATAGTCCCACAAACATAGGTGCCAACTTCCCTATGGATCTGAAGCAAACTACATTCCTCAAAGGTGATACTTTGATAAAAAATAAGTCTCTTACTTCGAATTCAATGCCAGTCCTTCTCTTGTCTGCATAAGACTTCTGCATATCTTGAGCTGTCTTCATCCGCCGTCGAATAAGATCAATCTTTTTGGACGTTTCCCTAACCATATCTGGTCCAAGCAATAATCTTTCTGTAGATTCCCACCAACAAGTTAGTGATCTACAGGGTCGTCCGTACAATGCTTCGAAGGATGCCATACCGATACTAGCCTAATAGCTGTTATTATAGGCAAATTCTACTAAAGGAAGATGCTCTTCCCAAGTCCCTCCGAAGTCAAGGATACACAGCCTTAAAAGATCTTCTAGAATTCTGTTCACCCTCTCCGTTTGTCCATTGGTCTGAGGATGGTAAGTGGTGCTCAAACACAACTATGTACCCAATGCTTCTTGCAAGCTCGTCCAGAATTTGTTCGTAAAGATGGGGTTATGATCGCTCACAATGCTGGAAGGAACTCGGTGGAGACGAACTATCTCACGAACATAAATTGCTGCCAACCATAGTGTCGTCCTTTTACTTTTAACTGGAATAATGTGAGCACTCTTATGAGTATGTCTACGATCGTCCAAATACTGGTATTGCCTTTCTTCGATCAAGGCAAACCATCTATGAAATCCATAGAGATGCTCTTCCATTTCCACTGTGGAACTTCGAACAGATGAAGTAATCCACCGGGCTACTTTTGCTCAGCTTTGACTTGTTGGCAAACCAAACATTGAGAAACAAATTCGGCCACGCCCTTGTTCATCCTAGCCCAAAAGAAAACCCTCTTCATGTATCTGTACATCTTGTCACCGCCAAGATGAATGGTCATCTTAGAATGGTGGGCTTCTTCTAGGTCTGCTGTTATCAAGCTTCCTGTTTGAGGAACACAAAGCCTTCCATCTCGCCGCAACCACCCTTTCTTATCTATGGCATACCTGTGAGGTGACTAGAAGTCTCCCCTCTTCTAAGCTTATCCATGATGTCTAGAATATGTGGGTCACCTTGTTGCGAAGCTCCTATCTGATCCATAAAAATCGGTCGTTTCTCCAAGGATGCAAATAAATCAGGCAAAACCACGATTGAGGGTCTAAAATCAAAAGCTGATATGAACTCCAAATTCTTTCTTTCCACAAACAGAGGACTCAAGGCCGCTTTCTACCTACTTAGTGCGTCTGCCACCACATTTCCCTTGCCACGGGTATAAGCAATTTCAAAATCATATGAAGCTAAGAACTCCATCCACCGTTGTTGCTTCAAGTTGAGATCCTTCTATGAGAATAAATACTTGAGTGATTTATGATTGGTGTATAACTTGAACTTTTCTCCAAGTCAATAATGAAGCCACGTCTTTAACGCAAATACTATGGCAGCAAGCTCTAGATCATGGGTGGGGTAGTTCTTGTCATGAACTCTCAACTGTCTACCCCCGTAACATATTACTTTCCCTTCTTACATCTGAACTGCACTAAGCTCTGTACCGCATGCATCAGTGTAAATAGAAAACACTTTACTCCGATTGTGCATGGTTAAGACCGGGGCTGTTGTCAGAGCCCTTTTTAATCGTTGGAAAGCAACGTCACAGTCTATGTCCTATGAAAACGTCAAATTCTTCTTTGACATCCTGGTGAGAGGGGCTGATATCTTCGCGAAGTCCTTAATGAACTTCCTGTAATAACCTACCAACCTAAGAAAGCTTCTCACCTTGGTTGCATTTTTAGGAATCTGCCAATCTTGTACTGCAACCACATTCGCAGGATCTACAGCTATCCCTTCTTTGAAGACTACATTCCCCAAGAATCTTACCTTCCTTCCCTAGAAATGGAATTTGGAGAACTTTGCTTTTAGCTAATGATCACGGAGAGTTTTTAGAACTTCTCCCAGATGTTAGGCATGCTCTTCTTCACTCTTGGAGAAGATCAAAATATCATCAACAATGACAACGACGAATTTGTTTAGGTACTCCCAAAACACCTTACTCATCAAATCAACAAAATAGGCCGGTGCATTTGTCAAACCAAAAGGCATAACTAGCCATTTAAAGAAACTATCTAGAGTTTTGAAAGCAGTCTTATCTATACTGTCATTAGCCACCCTCCGCTGATGGAACCCCATAGCCAAGTCCAATTGAGAAAATACTGAGGCACCAACAAGCTGATCAAATAAATAATCAATCCTCGGAAGCGGGTGCCTATTCTTCTTGTTGAGCTTATTTAACTCTCTGTAGTCAACACGCAAACAAAGCGAACCATCCACTTTAGTTGCGAATACTACTGGAGCAGCCCACTCAGATATGCTTCATCTGATAAACCCTTTTTCAAGTAGCTCCTCTACTTGCTTACTCAGCTCCCTCCTTTATCCTATAGCCATGTGGCGCACTAGTAATGCAACTGATTTTGCATTGTCTGCCAGATATATGCAGAAGTCGATCTCACGCCTTGGATGTAAACACTGTACCTCATCAAAAACATCGGGTTAACGTCGAACCACCGGACCAGATTTCAAATCATCTATGGATGCATCTATAGACTCTAGGAAGCTAAGAATAATAGACCCTTGGTGTCACAAGAAACTTCGAAGGTCTTCCCATGATAAGTCGGGTGTCTAAAAACCCTCTTCTCACAATCCAGAATGACCCCATACGTGGCAAGCCAATTCATTCCGAGAATCCATCCACCGCCCATAAACCCGAGCACATACGCGTCGCATTCAAACTCGACGCCTAACAGAGATATTTTCAAGCCCCGAAAAATCATCGATAAATGAGCTGAACCACCAACGGGGTTTGAAACAAGTACGGGATCTACTACCATACTAGTAATTAAATTCAGAGATTCAACCATAGAACTAGATATAGACGAGTGCAAAGCACCAGAATCAAAAAGTGTTCTAACTGGATAGTTTGAAGAGAAACTAAAATTTCTACGGAAGCATTGATCGCGAGGGCATGCACCTACCCTCTAGAAGCTCTTTGCCCTTGTCCCTGCGATCCCTATATCTTCGGGTACTCCTTAGAGAAGTGTCCGACCTCTCCGTAATTAAAGCAACTGGCATTCCTTCCTTTTCTTGCAATCTTTCATCTGGTGGCCGTCCTTTCCACAATTGTGACATTTTCTCTTATCTTTGCCTTTACCATATTTTCCCCCTTTCTTCTGTTGTTGTTGCTGTTGCTGTTGCTGCCCCTTCTTGGGCCATGCCTTCTTATTCTGTGATGTCCCCTCGGTTTTTGTTTCCTTCTTTTCTCCCTTGTCCTCCTCATATATTGGAGCCATATCAACAAGATTTTCAAAGGTGGCCCCCAATGGAAGATGGGACATATCTAAACCATGTAGAAGCTCATTAAGCCCCTTAGCAAGTCGCAAAGCCCTTTTGTGAGGTGTGTCTACCAACTCTAGCCCGAATCTTGCCAGATGGTTGAACTTGTTCACATATTCCTTCACTATTAAATCTCCTTGTTTGAGTGTTAAGAACCTCTCCATCTGTATGCTTTCCCCTGCTTGGGAAAGAAATTTCATTTCGAACCTCTGTCTAAAGTCTTCCCAAGTTTCTACCAGACGTCCAGCTTGGGTGACTTCCCACCAAAATTAGGCTTCATCCTTTAACTGCCAAGCTGCTAATTGAATTTTTCTTCGGTCCTCCACTTCAAATATTATGAATAAGTCCTCAGTCTCCTTAAGCCAATTCCGAGCTTCTGGGAATGTCTCGTTCTTATGGAATGGCCTTCCTCCCATAGCCCGGAAGTATTTATAGATCTTGGCAAAGTTATTAGCTCTTCGAAGGGGAGGAGGAATGACTGGTGCAGTTGGGGGAGGAACGTTTTCTTAGCCTTCAGTAGGCGACATAGCCTCCAAATACATATGGAACCATCTGGGTATTGTGATGCCCTCCGGGATATTAAGATTGTTTTGTTCCCCAGACATGTTGAAAAAAAGGGGGAAAGGAAGAAATTTAGATAAAGGACCGAAGGATAATATATATGGCTCTTTTGGCGAATGTTTTCAAAATAGACTTTCCTTTTGAAAAATGCTTTTCTTTAAAACCTTTTTGAAAATAATTTCCAAAAACATTTATCTAATATAGTAACCTTCAGCTCTGATACCAAGTGAAACACGCCATGTCTGTTAATATCACTCACTAAAGCAATGCACTAAGTTTCGTGAAGCGCTATAGGTAAACAGACACAGAATAATTACAAGACTGAGATAAATAAGACAACAACGGAAAATTTTAACTTTTATTTCAAACATAAGCCATAATACCATGGTCCACAATTTCATAAGTCACAAAAACCATTACAATAAAAATACTTCTATCTTGCACCATCAGAGCACATAAGTAAATTAAAAGCATCATTCCCCCAATAAAAAGAGTAAAACCATAGTATAGTCAAGAACTTGAGTCATACTTCAGAAGTAGCTCCTAGCAAGATGATATCTGATTCTTGATTAAGTCTGAGTGTTTCCTCCTTGAGAGCCTAGAGGGGAATGGAAGAAAGAAGGAGAAACAACATGGTCTAACATAAAGTCTGGCGAGTCTAGTTACTTTTTGCGAGTAGATAGTTAAAAGCAACATGATAGGCATCTAAAGTGGATAAGAGAGAGATCATTACATAAATGGTAGGTGTGACAAGGTAAGCAAGTTAAGGTATACGTGCCTTACAATGATTACTCTGCATTATTACTAGTATAAATGAAATGAAATGATCCCTTCCACTATAAGCTGGTAGGCTTAGGTCGTACTACAAGTATACCTTAACCTCTACCCTAATCGATCAGCTCCCTACCCTGTAGATATCATATGTTGGCCCCATAGTAGGAGGTATCACTGCCTAAAGTGGCAACCTATGGTGTGCACAATCATATCTACTGGTGTCACGGTCGTCTTGGCCCCCTCTGTCCGGCCCATGCACGCACATGTCCCTGGTCGGTTTGCGCCACCCACACTGTCTGCCTCGTTTGGATCTCTTACTATCAATCAGTAAGCGTGCCGCTTCTCTGCCTAGTACAGAGGTCTTTACTTGATACCAAATTTGGGTTACTGATTGAAATGGGACCCTCCCAATATGATATAAGCTCTCCCCATTGTCTTGTATCCCCACTAGGTTTTCTACTGACTATGTATACTCTTAGGTGTCTTTAATTACATAGCCATACACTAGTTATGCTTACCCTAAAGTGTGTCTTTAATTACATATCTTCATTACGTCATCTATCGGTTATGTATACCACTAGGTGTCTTTAATTACATAACCCTATTACACTATATACTGGTTATGTACACCACTAGGTGTCTTTAATTACATAACCTTATTGGGTTAAGTACGTGGGGCTATATATACATATTACCCTTCCCCTCTAATTTACTTAACCCACCACTACCCATCCAATTTTACTTAACACTACCTTAAGTCCATAGTCATATTAAATTAGGTTAAGTAGTCTCCAATTATGGTTATAATGGGCTAGACCTCCCATACTAGGCGTACAACGTGTGGATGCTGGATATGCCGGTCGGGTCCGGGCATTCATATTCCACAGTGGGGCCTAACCTCGTGTCTTAGCCTGATTCTTATTTGCGTACTTAGACCTCCCACATTAGGTTCAACATTGGTGGCTGCTGGATATGCCGGTCGGGTCCAGGCAGACTTCCACCACTAATGTAACCTAACCTCGTGTCATAAGTACAATTTACAATTCCTAATTGTAAATTACTAAACATTCCAAATTAATCCAATTCTACCTATGTCATATAGGTAATTCTATGTTTCCCCCATTTGAATTACATGTCCCTTTTCATATTAAACATTACATAAATCATGCCAATTATAATCCCTTTTTACTCGTTCTCTCTCTAACGTATTCGTACGTAATTTTGGCGGCATCTAGGCTATAAAGTAGCCTAGTATAATAATAAAAAAGGAATATGATGATGGTGGTAGTTTCAACATGTCTTGGCATAAACATGAACATAAATTTACATAGTAATAAAGTGAATGGACATGTGATTAGCATCATAATAAAGTGGACGTCAAACTAGTAACTTGTGGCAATCACTATGATGTTTAAGCAAGCATAATAAGATCTAGAATTAACATTAGGTGTCCAATTACCTAGATCTAGCATAATTAGGGTGACATAGCAACATGTTTAGATAAATAGGTAGATTCACATGTCAAGTTTACAACATATATCAATGTATCACAGTATGACAGGTGAAAGGTGATTAACATAAAGGTCTAGATCCAAGTAATATCACAATTATCCGAATTAATAGATGTACTTCCATCATAACATGGTTACAATTAAAGATCCATATAAACATCATAATCAAATGACCACAACTGTATTAGATATAGGAAATTAGATCTGTCATGACATAGAATGTAATTTCATATTAACAAAGAATCATACTTTATAACATATACAATTCACTGTCTATCAAGGCACACTTTTATTTACCTAAACCTAAAAGTAATCTATAAAGTCACAGTGTTAGGTTTAGAGAATTT
>JASFAX010002058.1:0-47626 GCA_030737875.1 Allium sativum
TTAAGTAAGATTTGTCCAATGTTTATAACTTTGTTGTATCATTCACTTAATCTGGGGTTATTCAAAGTGCTATGTATGCATGCTTGTGGTTTTATTCTTTTTGCAGTTATTAGATACACAACGGGAAAATGTTTCAGTGGAGGTTGGGTTTTTTTCCTTTGTTTCTGTTTTTTTTTTTTTTTTTTTTTTTTTGAATGAATTAATCAATGGTTTAACTATGCACCAGTAGAAGTCCACAGAACTGCACGTTGGACGTTTTTCCTTGACCGTTTGTAGCTTTACATTTTTTGGTTAATATGGGATTATTGAAAGTGGTATGTATGTATGCTTTTGGTTACATCATGTACACAATCTAAAAAATAAACAAATATCCATGTAAAATGCATGTGTATGTACATGATCGTATCTCTTTTTGATTTTGTAAAACAAAAGGTTATAGATTAGATTTCATTTATTGAACTTTATTTGACAACACCTATCCATAGACTTTTATATTATTTTATTCTCACTGATGACATGATATGATATTAGATGATTAGTTTGATGTTTTTCTCTAAGTAGAGGATTGTGAGAAAAGTAAATACCAACATATTAACGGAAATGGGTTGGTTGTTGTTGATTTGGCTAATGATTGATGCCAACCTATTCTCACCAACATGGTGGCAATAAAGAAATATAATTTTGTACATTTATACTAGATTTTGTTTCCTTTACATATACGTAACTGTAATTTAATACTATTTCTATAAGAGGCCTTTCACTTATCCGGCTTTATACTTCCAATGCAATCTAATCAAACTCTTTTAGAATACGTGCATGCATATGTATTAGATATTTGTCCATATATTTATTTCTGTATGAGTTTGGTTGTTTTTAAATATCTGCGATTTTAATTTAACACTTCTTGTGAGCAATGGATGGCAATGACAATAGGATTGCAAGTCTTAATGGCAACATAAGGAAATTAAATCCTATGATTCCAGGTATATGGTTGATTTTTTTTGAAACAGATTTTGTTTACTTTTCCATAGTTTATTGAAATAAATTTTGATTCTTTGTGTTGTTGGGAGCAGGTACAAGCAATCCACTTTTCCTTCGACAAGGAACATCTAGCTGTAAGGTTTTTTGATAAAATAAATATAGAACAGTTAATGTTATAACTAATTTCGTGAACTTGAGAATTTATAGCTTCTATATTGGTATCTCTGGTTTCCACGCGCTTCGATGGTCTGCTTCCAACAAGCTCAAGTCATGGTAGTTTAAAATCCGGAAAATATAAATTGCAACGCATAATGGAGTAAAACAATGTAGAAAGTGGAATAATGAACAGAAAGATGATTGTAGATCATGAAAAAAATTTGAGAACAAATTCCACAGATGGAAGTATGCATATATGGCTCATTCTATTAATTTTATTTTTAAAGGATGAATTGTTGTTTGTATGCGTGTACTAAATTTAGACAGTGATATTTAAGTTATAATGTTAATGTCTGTACTCCAGATAAAAGACATGAGGATAAAGGCCATGCAATGGAAACATCAGAGTTTGTAGGCACGTATTTAACACAGTATGATTTTTCTTCTTATAGAGTATTTAATATAGACAATAATTAAATACGAACATTTTCAAGTTAGAGTAATTAAAATGAATTTGTATGATATTTTAGGAATTACTGATGAAGTGTGTCACATTCGCACTAATGAAAGTATATTTTTGAACTATATAGTTATCTTTTTTCAGTGCATATTAATGAATGTATGTGTAATACAGAAAGGTTTTTATTTATGTTGGGAAAACTAATTTATTGAGTTATATTTTAAAAAAAGTGTATTGTGACATTCGAGATCAAGGTTGGGCATGCAACAAATGCGGTGCAATGATGTGGTATGAAGAGAGAGTCGGGAAAAAAAGGAGGTCATCGCTATCTACATTTTCATTGTGTTGCATGCATGGGAAAGTACAACTACCATTGTTAAAAGATCCTCATATAAACCTTAAGAAGTTACTTCATGATAATGATCCCAAAAGCAGACATTTTGTTAAATATATACGCCAATTCAACATGATGTTTTCTTTCACGTCCACGGGACGAAAGGTGGATTTTATCATCAACAGAGGACATGGACCTTATGTATATAAGTTGCATGGGCAAAATTACCACAGGATTGAGAATTTGCTGCCATTACCATGGTCAACACCCAGGTTTTTGCAACTTTACGTACATGACACTGATAATAAGGTTTTGAACAGGATTTCTTCAGCCAGGTACTTTTATACAAATACGGAGTTGTGTTAAATAATTTGGTGTTGTGCTTGCACTGATGATGCAATTTTTTATGTTGATACGTGTATTTCTTGCTCACACACATACACGTGTATAATACAGTTCCAGAGGCAATGCAAATTCATTTGACATTCAAATTGACGATGGTTTTAAAAAGTTGTTGGATCGTCACAACACTCTAGCTAAGGCATTCAGAATGGAAAGAGGTAGATTTGATTTAAACAAATGTGAGGAGGTCCAATTAACGTTGATTGGAAGGAGGAGTTCGGATGGAAGGAGATACAATCTTCCAACAGCTTCTGAGGTGGCTGCATTAATTGTCGGTGATATATGCAATGATTTCGATGAGTGGGATATAATTGTTCAAAGAGAGAGTGGAACATGTAACACCCCACATCCGTTAAGGTCACTCACAGAGGGAATGGCTTAACATCAGTGGAGCATTATGGGTACTGGAACCGAAATATTACAAGACAGACATATATAAAATAGCGGAAAGTAAAGTGGAGGTACTACAAATCATTTATTAAATATAATTGTTTACAATAAAAGCCCATCAACTTCCAATACCCAATTTGCATAGCTAAAATATCTGTCTTGCTCAAAAACAAAGAAGCATAAAAATAAACTGTAGCATTCCCCAATAAAGCAAAGCAAGCCATAGCCAAGAGAAATCCAAGTCGTACATGAAAGAGCCTTGGAGCTTGGTAAGATCCGAACTAAGCTGTATTCCCACCCTGTGAACCTGGGGGTGGGGGGGGGAGGGAACGGAAGAAAAAGAGGCGAAACAAACCGGGTCAATCATAAAGACTGAGTAAGTCCTAGTGACTTTCAACATAAAAACAGGTAAGATAACATGGCATGAATAAACTGAAAGTAAACATAAGCATGATGACAAGATGAGCTACAGGCACGATAACTAAGAATAACATCATATGATTTTTGTCATGTATAACATTGCGAGGTTCCCATTCAAGATGAACCAAGTATAATTTCGCAAGATTTCTATCAAACATCGCAAGATTTCTCTGTTTCACCATTTAAAATATTTCTATGATATCTATTTGCTCTGCACCACCCGTACTAATATCCCAACCCATGCCATGTGCTGACTATACAATGATCCCTTGCCCAATGTCATGAAATGATCCATTACTTGGTCTCACGAAACGATCTATTAATCGATCGGCTCCCTACAAGTCCTATCTCGTTCATGTGTCTATGTCATACGGCCCTATCACGAATGTAGTCACCTGTGCTAGGTCCACCATAGGGTATATCAAGCCCTAGGGTGCCAACCACCGACACGAATCAAGCACGCACAGTGTAAACCTACTGGTGCCCAATGCCTGCTTTTTCAACTCCGGACTACGTGCACGACCATAGTTCGCCTGAACCTACAATGGCGCACCAACTCAGCCGTCGTTCTGGTCGCTTACAATCAGCCCAGTAATCGTGCCCCACCCTGCCTAGTTCCAGGGTACCATGATACATCTAATGAGTTACTACTGAAAAGGACCACGTAACTAGGGTTTCCATCCAGCAGGTTAAGTGTTGTCATTTAAATTCGAGACTTAACCCCATCAGTCTAGCATGTCAAGTTGGTTAAGTGAGGTCATTCAAGTTCGTCACTTAACTCGTCTACGTGTCATGTCAAATTGGCTAAGTGTTGTTGTTCAAGTTCATGACTTAGACCTACGAATCATGTGTCAAGTTGGTTAAGTATGTTCAAGCGGTTCATGACTTAACCCTACCAAATCATCGTGTCAAATTGGTTAAGTATGTTCAAGCGGTTCATGACTTAACCCTATCAAGTCATCGTGTCAAATTGGTTAAGTATATTCAAGCGGTTCATGACTTAACCCTATCATGTGGCATTAATTCATTAATGCACCCCAACCTCTCACATTAGACTAGTTGTTGTGGTCACTGGATTCGTCGGGCGGTTCCGAGCAGATTTATACTACAACCTAGTCTAACCTCGGGTCTTAAGCGCGATATGACCAACTACCCACATTGGATCCTATTGTTTGCAGTCACTGGATTCGCCGGGCGGTTCCGGGCAGATTTACACTGCAAACTCAACCCAACCTCGAGTTGACCATTTTCAAGTTCATTCTAATGTCATGTCCATGTTCAAGTTTCATGTCATGTTCGTGTCTAGTTTCATGGCGAGTTTCATGTCAAGTTTCATGTTTTCACTTATGCCTATTATCAAGTTAATGATTCATATTCATAACCAATTCATGTTTCAAGTTCATATGCATGCTTACGTGCCTTCTAGATGTCCAATATATACCAACTACCCAAAAACCAACTTAGGCTCCTTCATATTAAACTTTCTCTAAGTCATAAATTATCATATATGTTTCTACTCCAAATTTTACATAATTAACATATTCCCAAGTTCTAGGTTACATGTCAGTTTTACATATGCCCAATTCATACCAAATTTACGTATGTTCAATTCATGCCGTTTTACATGTATGCCAACTTTTATGCCATTTTACCATATCAAGTTCTAGCCAAAATTACATGTATCAAGTTTTATACCCAATAAACCCAAATCAGGAATCATGATGTAGTTATCCCAAACTATAATTTTTTATTACAATACATGTCAGTTGCCCAAGTTCATAATACATGTTTATGCCAATTATCAAATTTACAATTGCTTTCATGTTCAAATTCCCAATTCTACATATGCCGAATTAACATAAGCCCAATCTTTTGATTTAAACTTACATAGTCCCAAACTCGTGATTTAACTTACATGCCAATTCATGTATGCCCACTTCATGCCAAATTATTTATGCCAATGCCCAAACTTGCAATTTTAACTATATTGACAATACCCAAGTTTCCAATTTCATGTTATGTCGTCAATTCTACCAAACATATATCCAATAAAGACAATATTCCCATATTTTCCCGTATTCAATCGTACGCAAATCGCGGTTTAGGCCTAGGTCCGAAATTGACTAAGGTTCAACAAAAGAAAAATAAATAGGGGGAGGTAGAACTTGTATAACAGTAAGTACAGAGAGAAAACTGGCATAATAGCGTCATCTCAGGCATAAAAGATAGATCTTGATAATAATATCAACATGAATCAAGAAAAATTGATTTACAACAACTGTATAGATCATATGCTTGACATGAGAATGAAAATAGAAAAGTCCCAAAACTCAAGATTCAAGAAGCAACAAAAATAGATCTGAATCGATAAACATACTCAAATCCAATTCCACTTCATTCCATGGCCATATTATAATTAACAAGTTTAAATCTAAAAAGTAACTAGAACTTACAGAGCATGGCTAATGAATTAAGAACTGAATTTGTTGTGGAATGTTGCAGTGACGTTGTTGATTTATTGTCTTGAATCATTGTAGAAGCTTTAATCTTCGAATTGGATTGTGTATGAAAGCTTAAGAAATTGATTAGAGACGGCGGCCATGATCAAGAGGGACCTCAGCAGCATTTTTGTGTAAGAATGATTTGTTGTGAATTAGGTTAGGTCTAAGGGTGTTTTTATAGGTGTAGCAACTAATTTAGGCCCTTAGATTAACCTTAGAATCAATCCGGACCATCAAAACACGTCTCAGGCTTCAAAAATGAGTTCTGGGTCAAAACAGGCCGACGAGGTCGACCTGTAAGGGGGAGAGGTCGACCACATGGTCGACTTGGGGGGTAGGTCGACCCTAGGGTCGACCACATGGTCCACCTGACCCCCAGGTCGACCCCCAGGTCGACCTGCCTGGTCCTGTGCTGCCTAAAATCTGCTGAATCTTCTACAGGCCATAACTTCTTCATCCGGACTCCGATTTTCGAAAACTCGGACTCTATTTCATGTAAAATTTTGAGGCAAATGCAATGGCGTAACCCGTTTCCCTTGATTCTTATCTTAAAAATTAATTATACCCTGATTTCTAGTTTCAAAATGTTATAAAAATTTGGGTTGTTACATTCTCCCTTCCTTAAAGGATTTCGTCCCCAAAATCTTCAAGTTAAGAAGAATGTGTCTACCATCCAATCATCCATCTACTCAATCATCAATCATAGGCATCCATTGTGCTTAAGAGATTTCTAATGCTGTATGAACATATGCAGAAAGAGTGTGTATATGTTCCTTATCTAATGCAAACGATTAGGCCTGATTGATCTTCTTAATGCAAAATATGTTTAGTGCCATGAGTGCAACATGTATGCAAATAGTCCTAGTTACATAAACACTACATGTGTGCACAAACATCCATCCATATGCAACATCCACATGATATCACATTCAAATTCGTTCATAAACAAATATAAACACTCATGCATATGCAATATGAAAGGTGACTGAGCCGATCTAGTGTCTAATGTACGTGTATATGCAATCACGAGCAACCACTAGCAGCCACTTGCAACCACTTGCAACCATCAATCATAACATGTATCAAACACATTTTTACACCCAATTGTTCCTACCTAAAGGTATAGTCGAACGATAGAAGCAAGTAAAAACCTTGTGCCTATTAGGCAATGTCAAAACTGGAAATCTATGTCATATATATACTGATTTGGAGAAGAACTCCCTAAGCACCAGCCCCGAAGACCGAAATCAACATCAGGTTGACACCCAAAGAATTACGCAACCCAACCAATATATATGATTCTAGGAAACTAAGCATGATGGACTCCTTTTAGGTCAGGAAATCCCTTCCAAAAACCAACCCATATCCTATAAAACCCAAAGAGCTTAGTCAACCCAACGGACACCCTCAAGCCCCAAAATGTGTTACTAACAGAGGAGTCATGCTCCCTATGGGGTTTCTAACAGAAATGGGATTGAGAATAGGACCGAGAGGATATACTTGAAAGATAGCATGCAAATAAGCTCTACAGGAAAAGAGGGATCAAGGATATACTCTTAAAAAGACATATGATACGAGTATCTAGTCTTCAATCTTCTGAGTCGCTTTTCCTTGAGCTTAACTCCATTGTGCTTACACCATCTTTAACTTCACAATTTCGTAGCTTCTTAATTCTTGTTTTCAAATATGAGTTGGAACTCATTCCACTGTTGCCTCTCGTTCCACTTTTACTTATTCTTCTTCTAGTATACTCGGCTTAAACATAACTGCGTACTCATGGTTTTATGCAAGCTCTCCAAAATTCACTAGTGAATTCTGGATCTTGTTTACTCACTATAAGGTATTCCACGCAGAAGAACTATCCCTTGAAAACAAACAAATGTCAACCATGTTGCCAAATGTACATACTAAGGTGATTTCTATAACTCATGCACAAGCGAAATGAACCATCTGCCTTAGTGGTGAACACTACTCGAGCAGATCGATAAATGTATCAAGAGATTCTAGGTAACTAAACATGGCAGAACCCTAAGGGTTACCCTAGACTTTGAGGGCATTACCAAGGCAAGTCAAGAATCTAACTACCCTCTTTTCATACTCAAGAATGGCACCATTACTGGATAACCTCTCCATCCCTAGAATCAACCCATAGCCCCAAAAAAACATAAGCATTACTTCTAAACTCAACACTTAGCATAGACATTCCCAAATCCAAACAAGTCATGAATAAATGAGCCGATTCCCTAACAGGATTTGAGACAAAAAAATGGGATCCTCTACTACGCTAGTACTAAGGTGCAGAGACTCAACTATCGAAGCAGAATTAAAAGGATGCGATGTACAAAAACAAAGTTCCCACGGTATGATAAAAAAGAGAAGCTAAACTTTTAACAGAAACGTTACCACCTCTCTTAGGTATGCTAGTAGTGAGAGCATACAATTGCCATCTCGACGATCTTGTTCTTTGCCCTTGTCCTTGTCCTTGTCATATGATACTTAACTACATGTCCCTTTTTACCATACCAACGATGTTCTTTCTTGTCATGGGTTTTATTATTCTTTTACTTTGACCTCTTTCCTTTCACCTTTTCCTCCTTCGTGGATTAAGCCATATCAACAAGTTTTTCATCCTTAGACTTGTGTTCTTTATCCTCGTTCCTACTATCCTTGTATAGCTTGGTATAAATAAACTGTAGCATCCCCAATAATGCAAAGCAAGCCATAGCCAAGAGAAATCCAAGCCGTACATGAAAGAGCCTTGGAGCTTGGTAAGATCCGAACTAAGCTGTATTCCCACCCTGTGAACCTGGGGGGGACGGAAGAAAAAGAGGCGAAACAAACCGGTTCAGTCATAAAGACTGAGTAAGTCCTAGCAACTTTCAGCATAAAAACAGCTAAGATTACATGGCATGAATAAACTGAAAGTAAACATAAGCATGATGACAACATGAGCTACAGGCACGATAACTAAGAATAACATCATATGATTTTTGTCATGTATAACATTGCGAGGTTCCCATTCAAGATGAACCAAGTATAATTTTGCAAGATTTCTATCAAACATCGCAAGATTTCTCTGTTTCACCATTTAAAATATTTCTATGATATTTATTTGCTCTGCACCACCCGTACTAATATCCCAACCCGTGTCATTTGTTGACTATACAATGATCTCTTGCCCAATGTCATGAAATGATCCATTACTTGGTCTCACGAAACGATCTATTAATCGATCGGCTCCCTACAAGTCCTATCTCGTTCATGTGTCTGTGTCATACGGCCCTATCACGAATGTAGTCACCTGTGCTAGGTCCACCATAGGATGTATCAAGCCCTAGGGTGCCAACCACTGACACGAATCAAGCATGCACAGTGCAAACCTACTGGTACCCAATGCCTGGTAAATCAACTGCGGACTACGTGCACGACCATAGTATGCCTGAACCTACAATGGTGCACCAACTCAGCCGTCGTTCTGGTCGCTTATAATCAGCCCAGTAATTGTGCCCCACCCTGCCTAGTTTCAGGGTACCATGATACATCTAGTGGGTTACTGCTGAAAAGGACCGTGTAACTAGGGTTTCCGCCCAGCAAGTTAAGTGTTGTCATTTAAATTCGAGACTTAACCCCATCAGTCTAGCATGTCAAGTTGGTTAAGTGTGGTCATTCAAGTTCGTGACTTAACCCGTCTACGTGTCATGTCAAATTGGCTAAGTGTTGTCGTTCAAGTTCATGACTTAGCCCTACGAATCATGTATCAAGTTGGTTAAGTATGTTCAAGCGGTTCATGACTTAACCCTACCAAATCATCATGTCAAATTGGTTAAGTATGTTCAAGCGGTTCATGACTTAACCCTATCAAGTCATCGTGTCAAATTGGTTAAGTATATTCAAGCGGTTCATGACTTAACCCTATCATGTGGCATTAATTCATTAATTCACCCCAACCTCTCACATTAGACTAGTTGTTGTGGTCACTGGATTCGTCGGGCGGTTCAGGGCAGATTTACACCACAACCTAGTCTAACCTCGGGTCTTAAGCGTGATATGACCAACTACCCACATTGGATCCTATTGTTTGCAGTCACTGGATTCACCAGGCGGTTCCGGGAAGATTTACACTGCAAACTCAACCCAACCTCGAGTTGGCCATTTTCAAGTTCATTCTAATGTCATGTTCAAGTTTCATGTCAAGTTCGTGTCTAGTTTCATGGCGAGTTTTATGTCAAGTTTCATGTTTTCACTTATGCCTATTATCAAGTTAATGATTCATATTTATAACCAATTCATGTTTCAAGTTCATAAGCATGCTTACGTGCCATCTAGATGTCCAATACATACCAACTACCCAAAACCCAACTTAGGCGCGTTCATATTAAACTTTCTCCAAGTCATAAATTATCATATATGTTTCTACTCCAAATTTTACATAATTAACATATGCCTAAGTTCTAGGTTACATGTCAGTTTTACATATGCCCAATTCATACCAAATTTACGTATGTTCAATTCATGTCTTTTTACATGTATACCAATTTTTATGCCATTTTACCATATCAAGTTCTAGCCAAAATTACATGTATCAAGTTTTATACCCAATAAACCCAAATTAGGATTCATGATGTAGTTATCCCAAACTATAATCTTTTTGTTACAATACATGTCAGTCGCCCAAGTTCATAATACATGTTTATGCCAATTATCAAATTTACAATTGCTTTCATGTTCAAATTCCCAATTCTACATATGCCTAATTAACATAAGCCCAATCTTTTGATTTAAACTTATATAGTCCCAAACTCGTGATTTAACTTACATGCCAATTCATGTATGCCCACTTCATGCCAAATTATTTATGCCAATGCCCAAGCTTGCAATTTCAATTATATTGACAATACCCAAAATTCCAATTTTTTGTTATGTCGTCAATTCTACCAAACATATATCCAATAAAGACAATATTCCCATATTTCCCCATATTAAATCGTACGCAAATCTCGGTTTAGGCCTAGGTCCGAAATTGACCAAGGTTCATCAAAAGAAAAATAAATAGGGGGAGGTAGAACTTGTATAACAATAAGTACAGAGAGAAAACTGGCATAAAAGCGTCATCTCAGGCATAAAAGATAGATCTTGATAATAATATCAACATGAATCAAGAAAAATTGATTTACAACAACTGAATAGATCATATGCTTGACATGAGAATGAAAATAGAAAAGTCCCAAAACTCAAGATTCAAGAAGCAACAGAAATAGATCTGAATCGATAAACATACTCAAATCCAATTCAACTTCACTCCATAGCCATATTATAATTAACAAGTTTAAATCTAAAAAGTAAGTAGAACTTACAGAGCATGGCTAATGAATTAAGAACTGAATTTGTTGTGGAATGTTGCAGTGACGTTGTTTATTTATTGTCTTGAATCATTGTAAAAGCTTTAATCTTCGAATTGAATTGTGTATGAAAGCTTAAGAAATTGATTAGAGATGGCGGCCATGATCAAGAGGGACCTCAGCAGCATTTTGGTGTAAGAATGATTTTTTGTGAATTAGGTTAGGTCTAATGGTGTTTTTATAGGTGTAGCAACTAGTTTAGGCCCTTAGATTAACCCTAGAATTAATCCGGACCATCAAAACACGTCTCAGGCTTCAAAAATGAGTTCTGGGTCAAAACAGGCCGACCAGGTCGACCTATAAGGGGGGAGGTCGACCACATGGTCGACCTGAGGGGTAGGTCGACCCAGGGTCGACCACATGGTCGACCTGGCCCCCAGGTCGACCTGTCTGGTCCTGTGCTGCCTAAAATTTGCTGAATCTTCTACAGGCCATTACTTCTTCATCCGGACTCCGATTTTCGAAAACTCGGACTCTATTTCATGTAAAATTTCGAGGCGAACGCAATGGCATAACCCGTTTCCCTTGATTCTTATCTTAAAAATTAATTATACCCTGATTTCTAGTTTCAACATGTTATAAAAATTCGGGTTGTTACAGAACACTTGAACGTATAAGTGAATTACACCCTTCTTATCTTGCGCTTCAGTATCCATTATTGTTTCCCTACGGTGAAGATGGCTGCAGATTTGATATTCCCTTAGGAGATAGTGACCATGCTTCTTCCTGAAAAAGAAGAAGATTGAGCATGAGGGAATTCTTTGCTTTTAGGAGTCAAGATAGGCAAAACGAAGCTCGAACAATCCTTCGTTCAAGGAAGCTATTCCAACTATTTTTGGTCGATGGCTATACAATGCAGAAAGGTTGTCCTACATTCCAAAAAAATTGAAAAAGTTAAGATCAGAATCGTACAGGAACCTATCTACGACTGCATATAGGGGAACTACTACAGCTTCTTCGACGGGAAAGCGTATGGTATTATCATCTTCGTTCATTGGTGGTGCTAAATACATGATGCAAAATTACCTAGATGCAATGGCCCTATGCAAGTTCTATGGATATCTAGATTTATTTTTAACGTTCACATGCAACCTTAAATGGCCAGAAATTACTAGATTTATTCATCAGCGCGATATTCGGTCGGAAGACAGGCCTGACATAATTTGTAGAGTGTTTAAAATTAAGCTTGATCGACTTATCAAAGATCTAAAAGACAAACAAAATTTTGGTCGTGTGCAAGCAGGTATGTCAACAATATTTTTTTATGTATTTGCATTCATATTTAAATATTATTGGAGTCTATAGTAAGATATGTTACTATTCTACAAATTGATATGTTCAATTTCCCGTAGTTCATACAATGGAGTTTCAAAAACGTGGACTTCCTCATGCACACATATTGTTATTTATGCATAACGACAACAAATTTCCTATATGTGAAGACATTGATAAAATTATATCAGCTGAAATTCCCAACAAAGAAGAGTTTCCAATATTGTATGAAACTGTTATTGCTCTCATGATACATGGTCCTTGCGGTACCTCCAACATGAACTCACCATGCATAAAGAATGGAATGTGTTCGAAATTCTTTTTGAAGAATTTTCAGAATAGAACAAGTATTTATGAGGATGGTTATCCAATTTACATAAGGCGAGATAATGGGAATGTGGTAGAAAAGAATGGAATTCTTCTAGATAACAGATTTGCTGTTCCATATAATCCGAAACTTCTTGCCAAGTATCAAGCTCACATTAATGTTGAATGGTGCAATCAGTGTCAGGCAATTAAGTACTTATTTAAGTACGTCAACAAGGGTCATGATCGTGTTACAGCTGCTTTTTGTCAAGATAATGCAGGTACAGATGATAGAAATAATAATGTTACCGATGAAATCAAGATGTACTTGGATTGCAGATATGTGTCTCCATGCGAAGCTGTTTAGAGAGTATTTGGATTTGATATTCATTATAGAAGGCCCGCAGTGGAGAGGTTCTCTTTCCATTTACTAGATGAGCGGAATGTTATTTTCGAGGACGAAGATACAATCGATACGGTTATCGTCGGTCGAGAATTAATCAATCAATGACTTTAGCATGGATGGACTATAATAAGGTCTATGAGGAAGCAAAAAATCTTACTTATGTGGAACTCCCAACCAAATTTGTCTGGAAGCAAGATTTAAGGAAATGGAAGCCAAGACAAATTGGGTTTTCAATTGGAAGAATACAATATATTTGTAACAACCCGGAATTTTTGAATCAATTTAATATTATATTTTTGATTAATTTAATTGATTTGGAATATTTAAAATAATTTATTTTAAATCATAACGACTGGAATTTTTTTATTTTATTAATATTAAATATATTCTGACCCTGAAATGGCGCGGTAGTTTGAAAATTCGATTTTAAATTTTGGAAAATTATATAAAATTCATTTTAAGTCGGAATTGGACGAAACAAGAAACGCTAGGATCGTATGGACGATATCTTTCCAATGGATGTAAGAAACTAAGATTTTGTTTTATAATGTGTAAGTTATGACAAATATAAAATTTTAGAGAACCGCTATGGAATTTATATATATAATATATATGGCCCAAAAAGCTACTTTTTGCATACGAATGAATTTGGACTCGAAACCACTTCCATTGAGTTCAAGATGATGTTTTTGAATTGAAAAAGCATAAACACTGATATATTTTGAGATTCAGAATTTATTTGTTCAAAAATGTATTTTAATATTAAATATATACGCCTTAAAAAAGGAAATTTTGCAAACGACCTCCGAATTCAGCAAAACCACTTTCCATGGATCCGAAATATAAAATTATTGCTAGATTCCAAAATTTGTAATTTTTGGAGTTAGTATGTGGTCGTTATTGATTTTACAGTGAAAAACAGTCAATTTTCTGACTTTAATAGTTCACCATTTATGCATACTGACTCGGAATTCGACGAGACCAGTTTCTTTGGGTCCCTAATGTCAAGAAATTGTTGTGTTTCAATTTTCATCGAGATTGGAAGCCATAGGTGATCACACGGATTTTAAAACCCTGAAAATGACCAAAATTGTAATAAAATAATATACATAAAGGGGTCAAAATTATAAAATGAAACCTAATTAAAATACACAAGGGCTAAAATAAAAATTCCTAACCTTTATATATTATCACAAACTCTCTCATAACCTTAACCCCAACCCTAACCCTATTTTCCTCCTTCTTTTCCATGGCGGCAGCTCTCCTTCTTCTTCAATAAAATTTGCAAAAAAAGACCCTGAAACTAAAATAAATTATATCTCTCAATCCATGAATAATTGGACCAAACTCCAAACGCGAAAGTTATAGATCTTCTTCATCTCTATCACCCACAAAAATTTCGAGACCTATTGTCGCACGGATTCGCCAGGATCTGAGTTCGAAACGAAAATTTTAGTTTTGGATTTAGAGGAATTCCGGTCAATCCGTCGATCGTTAGGTGATGGGATCTAAAGGGAAGTTGTAGAGGGGAGATAGATTTACATTTTTGCTTTGTATAGTTTGGTCTGAAAGTGTACGGATCAATGGCAAAATCAAGATGAACAGCAAACACAAATTCTGGTGAGCTGAAAACCTTCTTCACCGAGTTCCGGCCGTCGTAGGCCATGTCAGGCGATGGCCATCAAAGACAAAACATTCCTGGTGGCGAGGCGCAGTTGCATGTCAAATCTCGTGACCAATGGTGGAGCATGGAGGCGTGGAGGGGGCACGATCTGAGCGGCGAATCGTGGCAGATTAGGCGGCGGCGGCGATCTGGGGCCCACCACTCACGGCGGTGGTGCATCAGGGGTAGGGGGAGCTGGGCGGGGGAGGTCCGATCATTTGGTGGTCGGGATTGGCGGCGCGGGGCTGAGGATGGAGTTGAACGATGGGGAAGAAAAAGTTAGGGTTATTTCTAAATTTATTTATTTATTTATTTATTTAAAATGTTTTTTAAACTTCGGAACGCGATAATTCTCTCATACGAACTCAGATTCGCACGAAACTGGATCCACCGCGATCGTTGCGTCGAGACCTTCACGTGGACACTTATTATGTCTAATTTGGAGCAAGTTGAAAATTTGGGTAAATTCTACAATTTAATTAATTAATTAATTGTTTTAAACTTCGCTAATTCATAACTTTTTGCTACGAACTCGAAATCGCGTGAAACAAGATTTGTTGCGATCAGTGAGTCAAGAGCTTCGCATAGACACTAATTTTTTCAAATTTGGAGCAAGTTAGATTTTGGGCCAAAATTGGGTCCGAACCATAAAGTAAAGCATGTCCTAGGTGAGAACTCTTTCTCACTCAACCTTTTTATACAGTTATTTATTTTATAACTGAATGTCTGTAAATTATCTGTGTTTGAAATATCTATGGTTGATTATATCTGTGGCATGTATGATTTGTTGTTATGTATGTTGTGTTCTGAGATGATTGAGATTTGCGATATTTGACATGTTAAAATAATGTTATTATATTTATGATAATGTAAATATGTTTACACTCCCATATACAAGTTGTCTGACTTGTTTATATGATTGGGACGATAATTTTCACACATCGCCCAAGTGCACAAATAATAATATATTATTTTGCTATATGTTGATTAAAACCCCGCACGGGTCTTGGGATGATATTCTAATCATACATCTCCCTTGTGATTAGCTGTAAAGTGCACTCTGGTTGTTATTTGGATGTTTAATGAATAGTTATCATTATGTTAGAGTATATGCGATGTATGAAATCCATATTACTCAAAAAATATGGTAATTGTTTGGGTCTCATTCCAATTCAGGAATAAACAAATGTTTTTGAAATAGTTTCCAATTAAAGAATCTAAATATGATTTTGATGTTTTAAAATATTATTTAAAGTGAATGAAGCCGAGTTAAGTAGATTTACATCATTTTTACTCGAGCGATTGATTTTATTTATTTTATAATAAATATAGAAAGCTTAGATTTCAAAATTAGATATTTTGGAAATATTATATTATTATTATTATAATATGGAAAGTTCAGTTTTAATAAAAACCAAATTTATAAGTTGGAGTTATTTTAAAAGATTTTATAAATGTTTTATAAAACATGTTTTAAATGGAAATCGACGATTTATATTTATTATTTATTTTAATGGTTTGAATAGGATATGTCGCGCAACGACCGTTCGCGAATTTCGACCATTAACTTTGAATGGACGTAACAGAACATCCGACCGTCGGATTCTTCTGAAATCGGAACCTGCGGGTTCGTATCGAAAAGAGCTTTCAAATAAGTATTTGAGTTTTGAAATCCAACAGTTAGATTTTGAGAAAATTTAAATTCAAATTTTAATAAAAATAACATCAGTGCAGTTAAATGACCTGAAACGTCATTTAATTGAATAGGCCTATTTTTAAATAATTAAAAATAGGGAAAATTTATGTAAAATCATAATAAATGATTTAAAAGGGTTTTGGATGAAAAAATCCAAGTTTATAAAGATAAAAGTTATTTTTATCAAAAAATGATTTATTTAATTTTATAAATAAATAAAAGGAATTTAAAGGGTTTTAATGTAACCAGAGTTTTCAATATATATAAATTGAATTGGATTTGAAAGGAAATATGATTTTGGGTTTGTCGTCAATGGTGTCTTAAATAACACTGTTCTTGAACCTATTTGAGAAAAGAATAATACTTTTAATTAAGATTTAAACGATTTTTTCAATTTAATATACTAAGTTGAAATCAAGTGGAAACTGGTTTTGGGTTGATTGTGAACAATGTTTTAAATGACATTAGTTCTTAAAACCCCATTAACAGTGAAATAATGATTTATAATTTATTAATCTTTTAACTAAGATTTAATGAAATTTTTAAAGAGAAGTTTTCCAATTTATTATATATAATTGAAATTGAATGGAATAAGATTGATTTCTTAAAAGTTGAATAATCATTAAATAATGATTTTGAAAGACTAAAACTAAATGGAGTTTTAATAAATCTTTAATTAGATTGAATGGGAATATAATTGAATAAAATAATATTCTTGATTGGAATGAGGCGTAGGTTGTGTTTTATAAGCACTTGATTTTAAAATATGCGAATTATTCAGAAAGACCGGGTTCAACCCATTCTGAATAATTCATATGATGATTAAGACGACGATTGAAGACAGGGAATTTTCACGTTGGATGGGTGATTACTGATGTCATGATTGGGCCGTACACCCAAGACAAGGTTATAAGTGATGATCATCCAAACGTACTTGGAGATCTACTGGATATGGTTTCGTTCAGACCCAGAATGGACTTGCAAATGGATTGTGTGTCTGACATTGTATTCCTTTATACTTTATTCATTGATCTCTGCTAAATGTATATATGTTGGTCGCAGAGAATTTATTCTTTGCTTAACACCCTGTTACATATTGGTAGATGATCAATGATCTGGTATGGATTGACAATGTGGCATGCTAAGATACTTATGATCAAGGCTTATTGTTGCAAAGCAGAGCCTTGTGGATTGAAGACCAAAGCACAGCTTCAAAGCATAGCTTTGTGTATAGCGTTACTTCGCTAGCCTCACACCTCGGTATGAGTTAAAAACGGGATTAAGACTGCTGGGAGTGCATACATTTCTTTCTAGCTAGAAGTGATGTCATAGTACGGAAGCCCAGATATTTTACTTATGTGGATGATGGATGGAGGCACCTTGGATATTGGTCCCAAGTGGCCATTTTATAGGTCCGATAGGACCAGGAAACGTATGTTCAGGCATAATTAATCCAGTAGTGTTTTGTGTGGACCGACCCAGAAGATCCAGGGTTCACTGTGGGGAATCCTGAGGCATTTGCTAGAGTGTCTTGAATTAGAGAGGATGATCCCTAGCCTCGACTTGTGATGGAAACCCAATTTCCAATACGACACTTTTACGGTTTTAGTTGTAGAACCGAGTATGGCGACATGATATATGGCACCCATGCCGTCTATGATTGATACATTTATATTTAAAATTGATTTCTATACTATTACTTATAGTAATAACAAAAGATGAATTTCGCGTACCAAGCATTTTTGGCTATTATAAGGTAAAACTCTATCCTCCGGCGTGCGCTTGTATTGTGTGATGGGACCTGAGTCTTATAATAGCTTCATTTTTCTAAAAGCATTACGTTGTTTTATGAACTGGTATTCTTGGGAGGAAACCCGTTCCGCATTAGCGGCGTGGTCCCTTGATTTACCCAACTTTAAAATAAAAGTTAATAACTGTTTTTAATTCTCACTCCAGTCCCATGATTGACTCGGAGTTTATTGTTTTACACCTAAACTCTGGGCCCCCTTATTTTCCACACGGGCAGCTAGTAGTTTTGGTTTTCGCAGATATTTCTTTACAGGATCGTGGATTACAATTGGAGCTATATTCGGAAAGCTTTTTCAGTTGTGCTAGTTATATATTATTTTCTGCTACGCATTGTAATTATACTTATGTATTATTTTTCCGCTGCTATGTAATATTAAATCTCTGATATTGTATTTCAAATGTGTAATATTTGTTCATACTCTTTTATGTTCTTGTACTCTGATGTAAATTGTTGCAAAAGCAATGAAATGTTCTATTGTTCTGTGTTCTGATGTGTCGTGTTCTCAAAATAATCCGCATTCCATTTCGATTTAGGACGGGCGGGATTTTGGGTCGTTACAATGTTCCTCCCTGTTTATACGAGATTTATTATTGAAGAATTTTGTTGAATAGAGTGAAAGGAGGTACATGTCACCAAGACATTCGCACTGTCAATGGAATAGTATATCCTACGTTTAAAGAAGCGTGTTATTCTCCTTGATTGGTGGATAATGATAGAGAGTATGTTGAAGCTATAAGAGAATCAAGTTTTTGGGAAAGTGCTCACTATCTACGAGTTCTGTTTGGAGTGTTATTAGTACGTGGTAGCTGTTGGATCTAGAACAACCCTAAAGGGGTGTGAATAGGGTTTATCACAGTTTTTCACTGAATTACAAAAACTGACAGGATATTAAAATAACAAATAGATCACAGAATGCAGTAAAAATAAAAGTGTAGAAAATAAATCACACACAGATATACCCAGCTTCGGGAAAACCTTGCCTACTGCTGCATTCCTAAGGTTTCTACTAGGTGATAGAACAGATCCCGCATACAAGACCATGTACACTCGCAAACCATGCTCTTATTCTAACCCTACGCTCAAAACCCTAGACTGACCGATATCCCTCGATCAGATTTCCCCTGATTATGACCCCGTAACCAGTAACCTAGATTTTACAGACTCTAACAACTGTCAATCAACATCCTGACTGATTCCCCTAGTTTTTTACATACACTAGAAAAACTGTTCATACTTTTTTTACAAAACAAAATAAAATGCAATACAAAATAAAAACAAAACTTAAAATCCTAGACTTTAAAATAGAAGGGTCATCCCTTTTTGAAAATCATGGTTAAACCAAGACCGACCATTCTTCAATTTATCTGGCCTGATCTCTTTTGCAATTCTTCAAAAGAAATGGCGGCGGCTAGTGAGCTAGGGTTTTTCCAACCCCTAAATCAATTTGATTCATGTATGATTTGCTTCTCTGTTAATTCTTCAAAAACTGGATGCTTTCTGATGCTTTGATTTGGGATTGCGGCCGATCGAAACCCTAATTTGAGATGTGAGTTTTTCTGATTTTAATTCCTTGATTGAAATTGTGGATTGTGGTTTCGATGTTGATTTTTTCGATCTGAAATGTTGGGTTGGTTTTTCATTTCTGACGATGATGAGAATGGTGTAAACATATAGGATTTCAAATCCTTTAAATCTCTGATTTCATAAAAATGAATCGATCTGAAAAATTTTCTTTCCTCTTTTGGTTTGCACGATTTAAAAGTGATTTCTTGCCATTAATCTCCTTGCATGAATTTCACTCTACCTTATACCGTCTTGATTTGAATCTGATTTGGGGAAAAATAAACCATGCCAAAAAAATTTCCTTAAATTGAAATTCTCTGGAAAAAAATAGCTTTGCTAATTTATTTAATTGGTTTACTCTTTTGAAAAATCTCAGCTTTGATATTTCAATAACTGCTTTCCCATTTCAAAAAACAATTTAAAAAAATTGCCTTGATCGATTTTCTTAATTCCGGAAATCTCTGCATGGTTTGAAAGATTCCTCTTGACACACACACTATTATAGTCAATACTGAAAACATACTTGCCACAAATCCACTGATTATATTTTGTATGATTTCTGTATGTTGCCTTGTATGCCATGAATGAATATTTGCCAAACAATTGCTCCAAAATAGAAAACTATCTTGAAATGCACATGAGATTCTTGCAATAACATGCTTGCTGATTTTGGAAAACTGGAAACAAAGATTAATCACTTACCTGTTTTGATTCATGCTGATCTACTGATTGAAAAACTTGCCAAACCATATGAGCACTGATTTCCTTGAATCATTCTTTGCATGCTTCATCACAGCATTGATATCTTTCCTGTATTATGTATACATGTGCATCGAACCAATACTGCATTCCTTAGCACTGTGATTGACCACTTTTGCTGCATCACCATTCATGTATAAATTTCTTCATTTGTACCATACTCGCATGCATGCCCTGTTTTTTATGATCCATTTGAACTAAAAATAACTACTGCTAGCTGCACCATACTGTCTTGAATCTGAACCATTTTGTACACACATTTAGCATTGTGAATATGCACACAACCACGCTTGTTCACCCCCATTTACTTGTGCTTAAACATTCATTGTATGTTGCCTGCTCCACTGCTATTTTGATCATGCTGAAAACTTGTATGTGAATCTTCTCATTCTGTCCACATGTTGCATGTATACATGCCTTTGACAATTTGAACACTGCACTTTAAAGCTATGTTGGAACGGTCTGACTTGAGTTGTTGATCACTGTTTTACCCATGCTTGAGTTTGGTTGTACTTTATTGTGACAGCTTGTGTTCACAGATGTTTCTATTTATCCCATGTATATCTCATGCTGTATTGACCCTATTTATGATGCACTGAAATATATCATGTACACACATACATTTGTACACATGTTGTGAATTTGTTGCACTTTGATAATATGTTTGTCATGTTTAAGAAAGAGTGATGTGCCACTAAAAAAACACTTGATTTTACATGATTTCCACCTTGTCTTGCATGTAGTTGCTGCTACCATTCCCAGTTTTGTGTTGTACCATGCACTGAACTGATTTGCTACACTCCTGCTATGTTGATTTGCCATCTCTTTCTTGAGTGATATGCCATCTCTTTCTTGGACCATGCGTTTTCTGTTTTGACTTGTGCATGTTTGCACCTGAAACTGTTTTTGTGCTCGACCATGTATATATATATATATATATATATATATATATATATATATATATATATATTCTTGATCATTCAAATATACTTGACACTGTGTGGTCTTCCTTGTACATGTCATTTGTACCTCATGCATCATGTACACTTGTTGTCTTATACTTTGACTTTGTTTGATAATGGCTCGACCATTTTTAAATGTGCACTGGGTCGAGTTGGTCCACGTGGCTGCTCCTCAGTTGCCACTGGATTGGCGAGGCAGTGCACACGTGTATATATATATATATACACACACACACACACACGTGTGTATATGCAGCCATCCAGACAAGTTTTCCTGTCCCTGCAAAATATATGTATACAGTCTACCTTGTGATATTTACAGTGTATCACTGTGAATATCTCAAGCTGCGTAGACACAGTCGGCTGAATATAAAAAACAGATCGAGTCAGAAAAATGATGAGAAACACACCGAAAACTGAGGCAAATAAAAAAATTTAAAATAAAAATTATATCTGCTAGAATATGAAATTATTTCTGTTCCAGATACTCTGTGTGTGTTTCTGTATATGACAGGTATGAAGACTGGAACGACTGTGAAGACAGAAGACTGAAGATACAAGACAGAAGATGAAGCAATGTGTGTAAAAATAATGTATATATGAAAATGTACAACTAAGTGACTGTATGAGTGTTGAGTGTTGTAGTGAGGATTTGATATGTACTGAAATGTATTGAAATGAAAATTATTAGTGAAGTGTACAAATAGTTGGAGTTATAAATTTGTACTGTTATAAATATTGAAATAAAATATTATATTTAAACAAAATGCTGTGTAGATATTTGAATTTCTGTATAGATGTATTCTGTTTAAATATTATATTCCTGTCTGTTATGTATATATAGAACAGTACAGTAACAAACACATATATAATAATATATACTTGGTCGTTATCATCAAACAAAAATCATATAATTGTGTATACAACACAGTTATATACAACAGTAGCATGTCCAGACCTCAAGATGTGTGGGAACAAACCTGGCAGTATCTCTCAGATGATATTCTTTACAGACAGAGAAGAATTCTAGGTGTTCGAGGTATCTTATTAGTTTCAAAATTAACTACAAATTATGTTTAATAATAATGCAAGTTATTTTGTTACTTGCGTTCATATATTGATGTATATGATGATTGTTTAGAGATTTGCATCTTACGAAGACGCAGTTGAGAAATTATACATTGTTGGAGCTGGAAAAGATTTTTAACAAAAATGGTAGTAGTCTTCGAATGCATCCTGAAATGCCTTTTCCTGATGGTCTGGTTATATCCGTAGGAAACAATAGACTGATTCAGAATTAGTTTATGTACGATGTACCACCTTTGCAGCGAGAATATGCTTCTCCCTTTTCAAACTTAACATCCGAGCAGAAAGAGGTGTATGATACTATCACGACAGCTGTATCAAGTGGTGCAGGTGGTTTTTCTTATTTACGGTCATGGAGGAACTAGAAAAACTTACATTTGTAAAACTTTATCTTCTTCTATGTGTTGCAAAGGTGGAGGACAAGCAACACATTCAAGATTTGCAATTCCCATAAATGTAAACGAGGACTCTACATGTAACATTAGAGCAGGATCAAAATTAGCAGAGTTGATTGGAAAAACCGACCTTATCATTTGGGATGAAGCACCCTTGATTCATAAATTTGTTTTGAGGCTTTAGATAGAACTTTAAGAGATATCCTTCGGAGTTCGAATCAAAATAGCATGGAACGACCATTTGGAGGGAAGGTTATGGTATTTGGAGGCGACTTTCGACAAATACTACCTATCATCCCAAGAGCGAGTAGATAAGAGATTGTTTTTTCTACTATCAACTCTTCATATCCTTGGAATTTTGGCAGAGTGTTAAGACTGACAAAAAATATGAGACTGGAGGGTGATAGGAATGGTTCAAATCTATGTGAAAATAAAAAATTTGCTGAATGGATATTAAAAATTGGTGATGGTTGTATTGAAGGAGATAACGATGGAGAGGCAACTTTTGAAATACCTGATGAGATTTTGATTACGGATACAAATGGTGCCATGGCTTCCATAGTTGACTGCACCTACCCGTCAATGTCAGATAATCTAGGGGATGCAGTATATTTTGAAGAAAGAGCTATTTTGGCTCCAACTCTTGAAATTGTTGAACAAGTAAACGAATATTTGCTGATGAAGGTGGAAGGAGAAGAAAAAGTGTATTTTAGCTCAGACACTGTATGTAATGCTGATTGTAGTCCACGTGATAATGATTTTTGTTCTCTGGACATTTTAAACAACATAAAAGGCTATGGACTACCAAATCATAAGCTGACTCTTAAAGTGGGTGTTCCAATAATGTTACTCAGGAACATTGATCAAAATAAAGGATTATGCAATGGTACTAGACTGCAGGTGACTGGAATGAGAAATCATATTATTGAGGCTAAAATCATCACAGGTCGTAATATTGGACACAAAGTATTTATACCTCGCATGATTTTGACTTCATCGGATAACAAACACCCATTCAACTTTCAAAGAAGGCAATTTCCAGTAATTATTTGCTTTGCTATGACCATCAGTAAAAGTCAAAGTCAATCACTTACGTTGGATTATATTTACCTAGACCTGTACTTAGTCATGGCCAATTGTATGTAGCAATTTCAAGAGTAAAATCAAAAAAAGGATTGAAAATTTTGATATGCGATGTGCATGGAAACACAAAAAATAGTACAACCTGTTAGAGATAAGAATTAAATATGTTGCCTTTATATGGTATTGCATTAATTTTGAATTATATTTGGCGTTGTATTAATTTGGGTCTATATTTGGTATAGACCCAAATATGCTCTGGAGTATTCTATTTTAGAATGCATCTTTCTCATCTATAAGTAGAGGCAAAGTTTAGGATGGTAATTAAAAAAAAAAATCAAGCATCGTTTGTAATAAGCGATCAAGTAGTCAATAAAAATGTAGTCATTTAATTGTTTACCGTTTCATCTCTCCCTTCTCTCTGGATCTAAATTCTAACATGGTATAAGAGCAGGTGGCTGTTGTGGATCTGTTATTTTCTTCTACTTCTTTCTTCTGTCATCTCTTCTTTCTTAGTTTTGAGATCTGTTACTTGTTGGTGAGTTTGAGATCTGTTTGTTATATGTAGTTGATGGTGTTTGGAGTTATATGTTGGGTTGTGGATTTGTACGATTTAGGAATTGGATTTGGAGTTTTGCGTACGTAGATCGATTTGGTTATGGAGTTTGGTGTTTTCGGGTTTGGTTGAGGGTTTGTTATGTGTTATTGAGGCGGTTTTGGTGTCTGTGATTTGTTGTGGTCTGTGATTTGTTGTGGTGATATGTATGAGTGTTTGAGCGTGTCGGAAGGTGGAAGCTTGGATGGTTGTGATAGAAAGTGGAGCTAGACTGAAGCAAGTTATGGTGCGTTTGTTGATTGTGTTGTTAAAGAGTGACATTAGCTCAAAAATTGTTTGTTAGATGTCTGTATCGGTAACTCTGTTTATTAGGAAGGAAATTGACGTTGATTGAAGGTGGTAGATGGTACTGTAAGATATGTTTGGAGGATGCAAACATATGTTGATTCATCCCTATTGATTTGGTTTGTTTTTATCTGATGTGTTTGGCGGATGCAAACATATGAACACTCATCCCATTTTAGTTTGTTTTATTTTCTTTGTATGTTTGGGTATGCAAACATACAAACTCATCCGGAACCAGTTTTGTTATTCGGCCGCACAAATCTTTCGCTTACCGATCAGATTGAAGATAGTTGAGTTGTTTTGGATTGAAGATTGTTGAGCTGATTGAAGATTGTTGTTAAGTATTTGGTATTTGGTGCTTGGTGTTTGGTGTTACTCTCTAATAATATTTAAATGGTTGTTCAATCTTGCTACTCTTCACTTTGCAGCTTTTATTTGGCAAACTCACGATTTTTCACATCGTGAGTTTAAAGGGGAATGTTAGAGATAAGAATTAAATAGGTTGCCCTTATATGATATTGCATTAATTTTGAATTATATTTGGTATTGTATTAATTTGGGTCTATATTTGGTATAGACCCAAATATGCTTTGGAGTATTCTATTCTAGAATGCTCCTTTCTCATCTATAAGTAGAGGCAAAATTTAACATTGTAAATTAAAAGAAAAAAGAAAAAAAAAAAATCAAGCATCTTTTGTAACAAGCAATCAAATAATCAATAAAAATGTAGTCCTTTCATGCCAAATAAATAAACATAGTACGGATAACACAACCACAAACATACCAAATGAACATTGATCACAAGTTTTACCTCCTTGCAAGCCATTCTTCATTTGTACTCCCTTCGAATTCTTCATGCTGTATTTCTATGGGAACAGTCAGTCTACATGGAGCAGATTGTGCACCACCCGATGTCCCAGGAAGTGAAATAGTCATGTTTACCTACGATTGGCATCTACGTACTGAATGTGAACGCTTTGGTTGAATGGGTTGAGAGACTGAGCAAACAGGAGAGTCATCGGATAATTGTGGTGGCTGCTCTTCCTCAACTTCAAAATCAAAATCACGCATTAGCTGCGTAGGAGATTCAGGCCAAGCTCTCAAGCCACTTGGTCCCACCACTTCGCCTGAGTCCCTATGAGCGAGGTCACGTAACCATTGAGGAGTAAGTCCAGGGGACGAATGCGGTTTGTAGCCCTTCCTATTCCAAGGATCACTTAAATTCAAATGTGCAATATCCTCGCTACGAACCGGTTCATTTAAAGGCTTTGTCTCTTTCGTAATCCAAGCCAGGATCCCTGGCATGATGAATTTGTTTTGAACGTTGCAGCTCAAGCATGTATCTTGCATTGTTTATATACGCGACTATGGTGGAACTAGTATTCACACCAACATAAAATTGCATTTAACAAATAAGTACCTGTGATCTAAATTGTCCAATGCATATACCTCACCCAATGTCTTTAAAGCTTCCCCGACTTCTTGCAAGTTGTTTCTTAAAAATTCTAGAAATCCTTCTACCATGGCCTAATTCTAGCACTATTTGACGTTCAAGTTATTCGGTGTGGTGTTTGTTGGATGTTTCATTAAAGGTAGCTGTTGCACTGGACTATACAAGTGATTTAATAAAATACAATATTCTAAATAGGCATATTTAAAATAATGCTGCTGTTACCATAATTTAGTCTAAGATCTATTTCAAACGTAAAAAAAAAAAAAAAAAAATAGTATATCCAGGCTGTAATGGTAAATTCAACCAAATTTATCTTAGCATTGCTGAGTTGGAAATGATATAAACAGACGTAGCAGCACTAAAACAGAAGTAGAGTTATTTAGGATTATATTACATCTAGGAAATAACCAAAAAAGATAACCAACCTGCCCTCGAAATTCGGATTTTCCATGTACATGAACTAATAATTACAGTATTAGCTACTTAATTGGTGCAAAAAATAACAATGCTGCTTCATACAAATTGAACACGGCTAATTTCACATTGGAGGCCAAGCAGCATTAGCAACACATGCATTTCCTGGACCAATACAATACCGGCAAGCCCGTGGATTGGGCCTCTTACATGTTAAAGCGCAGCAGGGACAAATACACCACCTCCATCCCCTTGTGGATCATCCACATATATATATATATATCCCATATTGGTATTGTTCATGTTGTTTGGATCATGTTCTTGTCTATAGTAACCTACAATAGTCCACAAGCACATCTAGTAAGTAAGGCAGCAATTTCTGCAAGTACTCGCTGCTATTTCTTGGACCTTTTGACACAGAAGCATCTGTAACCAGAGGCCATCATTTACAGCTTTGCATGGAAAGCCCAACTCTTCTAATTGCGTATCATGTGTGTATAATATACGAGTGACCTACATGTGGCTCGGTTGTATACATAAACGTATCATGTATGCATATGAGTGTGCGCGTGCGTATATGATGATGTATATGCGCGTCCATATGTGAGTATGTATTTGTGCACCCAAACTAGAAATTAAAGAAAAGAAAGCGCTTCATGTCAAAAAAAAAATTGAACATCACAGTGCAAATTGTAAAGTTGGTAATAATAATTATAACAAAATGATACTTCAGTACAACGTCAAGGGGCAAAGAGAATCGTTCTAACAGAGAAATACAACAACGACTCAGACCTAAATCACAAGAGTCAAATTCAATTATGTTTATTTAATTATATAGATAAATTAAAAACATCAACCAGCGATCACATAGCTGGGATAGCTAGGGCATCGGAATTAAAAAACATATAGATGATTTTTATTGCATCCAGTCCACCGAATACAGTCAATCTGCATTCATAGTTCAGAATGCTAAACTATTTTGACAAGAAAATAGAACAAATATAGGCTAACAGCACATGCAATTCATCCTAGATAGAGTAGAATAAATT
Organism: Allium sativum; assembly: GCA_030737875.1. Lineage (NCBI taxonomy): Eukaryota > Viridiplantae > Streptophyta > Magnoliopsida > Asparagales > Amaryllidaceae > Allium > Allium sativum. Next base: position 27,859 of record JASFAX010002058.1, read on the forward strand.
GCTAATCAAGTACTGAATGGCACAAGTGTATTTATTGGCAACAGAGCAAAAGCCACTGAAACTTATGGCTACTCGATCTGGGAAAGTAGAAAGGATTACCATGAAAAACAAATATCAAAATCAAACATCAAAAGAGGACACCCACTGAAAAACTGAACGCAAACTAATCCAAATCAAATATCAAAATTACCGTGAAAAACACTTGTACAAAGGATTCTAAATAATAAAGTAGACTAGTCTCAGACATCCAAGGAAGGAAGAATGAACAGCATAAGCATACGCTCCCAGGCGGCCGCAAGCCTTTCCTTTTGTCATCACCGACCAGAACGTTAAACAGAAAGCCAGATCCAGATCTGTATTCTGTATTAATTACTCAATTCAATGAGTATTTATAAGAATAACCAAACCCTAGGTCTAGATAGATCTGGTTAATGGACGGTCCAGATCTGTACTAATAATTACCCGTCCAGATCTGTACTAATAATTACCCGACGTGTTTAAGGCAGCTAAGCTACCGTTCACGTTCAATTTTCTATCTGTAACGCATTAGGCGTTTGTCTAAACGGAGCTAACGGGTCGAATGTTGCATCCAGCCCATTGGAGAAAATTAAAACACATAGTGTTATCTTTAATTAATATCACTACAACATACGTTAAAAATAGAATATATATCAATAAATTAAAAGTTAGATAGGAATTTGTTAATTTTTTATCATAACATTGTCTGTGTAGCTATGCGGTTCGGTTCGGTTTAATATGATTTGATAAAAGTTCAAACCGCAACCGAACCGTATCGTTGCGAGTCGGTTCGATTTGGGTTGTTTGCTTTAGAGAGATAATCCGGTGCGGTTTTCCGCACCGTTTTTGCGGTTCGGTCTGGGCGGTTTCCGCATTGCGATGCGGTTTATGCCCACCCCTAAGATTTTGTGTCTAATTTTGTGTCCCTATAGCCCCACGTGCGCTCTCTCTCTCTCTCTCTCTCTCTCTCTCTATATATATATATATATATATATATATATCTCTATATATATATATATATATATATATATATATATATATAGACAATCCAGCAAGCGTTAGATTTAATTAATTAACACTGTTTATTTCCATGCCACATCATCATCTCCCCTGAATTTTCTCTCCTTCCATCCGCTAATCTTCGTTCTCCCGCCCAAAAAAAGTAAATAATACATCGAGCTTCGCAATTGGCCAGTCTCGAATGAATGAGGCAAATCGTTCACGTTTAACCAATCTATTCAAGCTGCTGCACCGGTTTCAGGTATTGACACCTGCAATCAAGCGAACAAAAGTTTGGGTCTTTACTCCACCTAATACTAATGGACATTAAAACCCGCGATGAAACTCACAGTCCGTAATTGAATGGTGTGAGTTGTTGATTTGGCAATAACATGGCGAAATCTACTATAATTTTTGATGATACTGACGCGGTTACAAGAAGGCAAAACACTGTCCAACGAAAAGAAATAAAGCCATAAATCTATGGAAATAAATTACGTAAAACATATGCAACAATTTACTTACTTGGTGGAATGTGACGAAGTGAGCAAAAAATTCAACTGTTAACACTAACACCAGATTTTTTTAAGTGAACAAATATGCATGGTACATGAAGTTGTTTGTGGAAAACAATGCCATATGTGCATATCAAAAGCTGTCGTGAATGAAAAGAAATCAGGGCGAAATTGTTAAGCACAAATATGACAATTTCAAACCAAGCAAGCATAGCTTACAATATATGAAATGGATATATCACGACATGCAAAAACAAATATGGAAAACTAAAACTAGGGGTGACCGTTTGGTTGGTTTGGCTTATCCGCTAATGAAAATTGTCAAACTAGACTAAAACTGATAAAAATGAAAACCAGTCCAAACCAACCTAATTAAGTTTGGTTGGTTCGGTTGGTTATCCGATTTAACGGAACTAAAAATATTTTACACTTTATATTTGTAATATCAACTATAATTTGAAATAACTAGTAAATATATGATTACAGCATTACTATTTATGACTATTATGCTTTCTAAAAATAATTTTGACACATACGTGATGATTAAAATTTACTTGGATCATTAACCTAACTTAAAATATTTATTCTAATATCGATAATTTTAAAATATAATAAAAATTCAGTTAATTTGATTAAATCGATAACCAAACAATTTTTTTTCGAACCAATTACAAACCGACTAAAATAAATTGGTTTGGTTGATTTTTTTGGTTTAACCAAATAATGCTCACCTCTAACTAAAACAGGGGAGATATTCTATCATATGTAAAGATGTCATGTAATAATATGACGTGTTCAAATATTTTATTGCAGTAACAAAGTCCTCCTCTATTCCTTAAATTTCTCTCAGAATTATTTCCACATAATTTCATTCTCCAACTATCAACTTCCCCAATGCAGTGTAGATGAATTCCGATTTGCATGAATATATGAGTCAAAACAGGGCAATCAGAGGACAGATTTTCAGACTCAACACAGGTTTTGGTAAATCTTGAATTCAAAATTTTGTTTCTTTACTCCACGTGATCCATAGTTTCATTTCAAAGTACCATAAATGACACAGTTTGTCTGCACTATAAGAAATTTAATGCTAAAAGATACGTTGTTTATGGGGTAAATGATTATTTCTAGAAGTCGGCACTATAATCCTATTGGTTGCTACTGTTATATTTTCTTTTTCTTGAATTTAGAATGAATACTTAGGCAAACTATATTGAAATTTTGTTCATAGTTTTTTCAACATAGATATCATGGAATATTGTTACATTTAGTTTGCTAAATCAACATTCCTTGTTAAGTATGTCTATACAACTCCTTATTTTATTAAATTCTCAGTTTTCAATGTATTAAAAAAAATATTGTGCTTTGTAGTGCCTACCATGGATGATGTGAGTACTCTTACCGCATCAGAGGATTTAACCCACGATATCATTGGTTCATCTTCCTCTCCATCCAAAACTAGTGATACTTTGATTGAGCCGTATATTGGTATAATCTTTAATGGCTTAGATGAGGAAAAAACTGTTATATTGACTATAAACGACAAAAAGGATTTGCAATACTGGTTCAATTATCGAATATGACTACTCTCCGCGTTGATAAAATAACTTCAGTTTGTTTGTTTTGTTCATGTTCAGGAAAGCTTCAGAAAAATGATAATGAAATTGGAGTAGACCATATGCCTAGAAGCACCAACACAATTCAATGTGGATGTCAAGCAAAGATGAGAATTTTGTATAGTGAGTTGATAAATAAATGGTCTATAACGAAGTTTAGTGATGATCATAACCATTCATTTGTATCTCCTATGAAAAGTGTCCAGATACAAAGTAATGGGAGTATGCCAGCTGCTCCAAAGGACTTAACAGAAGTATTCCAACAAAAAAATTTATATAGCTGAAATTCCAGCAATTTTTGGTGGTGTGAACGCAGGATTCAACCAGAAAGATTGTTATAATCATTTAATGGCAGCTAGAGATACAATTTGGAAACATGTAATGCTCAATACGTGTTCAGTTATTTTCAGATAAGGCAAAGAGAAAATCCTTAACTTTTTCATGCAATTGAACTTGGCGAGGACGGACGTGTTACAAATTTTTTCAGGGTAGATGTAAGATCACGTATGTCTACCAACAATTTGGAGATATGGTCACTTTTAATACCACATTTACAAAAAAATAGGTATTCAATGCCTTTTGCTCCGCTTACTGGTGTAAATCATCATTATCAAACAATACAGTTTCAATGTGCACTTTTATGTGATGAGACCGAAACTACCTTTATTTAGCTATTTACAACCTGGCTGGAAGCAATGGGAGGTTGTTATCCAATACCAATAATTAATGATTAAGATCTTGCAATGGGTGTAGCAATTCGAAAGGGATTTCCTAAAACTCGACATCGCGTATGTTATTGGCATGTTAAAATTCTTTTTGAAGAGAACATACCTTATGTATATCGCAAAAATTCTCCTTTCAAGAAAGATTTTAAACAGTGTTCGAATTTCACGTACATGATGTCGGATTTTGAAGATATGTGGAAAACATTAGTTGAAAAATATGAATTGCCAAATGATGGCTAGTTGCAAAAAAAAAAAAAAAATGAACTACGTGAGTCCTGGGTGTCTATGTTTCATTGTTCGACCTTTTATGCCGGTTTGAACACTACAAGTCGTAGTGAAGGGATTAATAGTTTTTTTATTACATTTGTTGCAACAACTGGTATTTTTATAACATGTTAAAACAAGAAATCAAGGGATAATTAAATTTTAAAGTCAGAATCAGGGGAAACAGGTTACGCCATTGCATTCGTATCGAAATTTTACATGAAATAGAGTCCGAGTTTTCGAAAATCGGAGTCCGGATGAAGAAGTTATGGCTTGTACAAGTTTCAGCAGTTTTCAGGCAACACTGGACCAGGGGTCGACCATAGGATCGACCTACCCCCCCCTCCCCAGGTCGACCTACCGCCTAGGTCGACCATAGTGTCGACCTCCCCCCTACAGGTCAACCTGGCCGGCCTGTTTTGACCCAGAACCCATTTTTGAAGCCTGAGACGTGTTTTGACGGTCTGGATTGATTCTAGGGTTAATCTAAGGGCCTAAACTAGTTGCTACACCTATAAAAACACCCTTAGACCTAACCTAATTCATATTAAATCATTCTTACACCATTATGCTGCTGAACTCCCTCTTGAACCATGCCCCCCCCCCCCCAAATTGAAGTATAAACATTCAAACTCAAATCAATTCGAAGAATAAAGCTTCAACAATGGTTCAAACAATAAATCAACACTACTACAACGTTCTATGACAATTTCAGTTCCTAATTCACTAGCCATGCTCTGTAAGTTCTAGTTGTTTTTAGATTTAAACATTTAATTATAATATGGTCATGGAATAAAGTGGAATTGGATTTAAGTATGTTTATCGATTCTGATCTATTTCTATTGCTCCTTGAATCTTGTGTTTTGGGACTTGTCTATCTTTATGCTCATGACAAGTTTATGACCTATTCAGCAGTTTTCTTGATTCATAATGAAGTTATCATCAAGTTGTAATATTTATGCCTATGATGTTGTTTTCCTCTGATCTCATTTTTATTCAATTTCTATCTCCCCCAATTTATTTTCTTTCATGAACCTTGGTCAATTTCGGACCTTGGCCTAAAATCGCAATTTGCATACGATATGTATACGGGGGAATTATAGGATTATTGCCTATATGAATATGATGTAATAATTGGCAACATGAAATTGAATATTATCATTGTATTTGCAAGTTTGGGCTTGATCTGTTAATTTTGGTATAATCTTGTTATGAACAAATTTGCATAAATATTATATACATGGAATTTGGCACAAATAGGATCTATGTAATGTAACTTGAGATTTGGTATATATAACATGTATGTAATTTGGCATGTAAATTAAACCATGAGTTCGGGCCTATGTAAATTAAATCAAAAGATTAGGCTTACGATTGGGCATATGTAGAATTGGGGATTTGAATATAAAAGCGATTGTAAATTTGATAATTGGCATAAATATGTATTATGAACTTGGGTAGTTGGCGTGTGTTGTAATAAAAAGATTACAGTTTGGGATAACTACATCATAAATCATGATTTGGGTTTATTTGGGCATGATACATGCAATTTTGGCTACAACTCGATATGGGTGAAATAGCACAAACTTGGCATACATGTAAATAGGCAAGAATTGGACATATGTAATCTGACTAGAATTGGGTATATATATCCACATATATATATATATATATAAATTGGCATGTAATTTTGGAACTTGGGCATATGTTTATTAATATGTAAAGTTGGGAATTTGAAACATGAAAATGACTGTGTATTGGATAATTGACTTGAACACGAACATGAACATTTCTATATGTTAAACACATGAACTAATATTGGGGTTTTGGGTGGAATACGACCATTAATGAACCTTTGACACGAGGTTAGACTCAGTTTGTAGTGTAAATCTGCCCGGAACCGCCCCACAAATCCAGTAGCCACAAAGTGTCAGTCTAATGTGAGAGGTCAAAGGCCAAATTGTAGGCGTAACGATTTATGACACGAGGTTAGACCCAGTTTGTGGTGTAAATCTGCCCGGAACCGCCCGACAAATCCAGTGGCCACAAAATGCACGGTTTAATGTGAGAGGTCATGATTCGTTCGTCATAATGAATGAATTAAGGAATATTAGCCATAATAAGACGTGGGTATGGTTAGAGGGTTAGGTGGGATGACATGGAAATTTGACATGTAAATGTGGACCTAACCGGTATGAGTTAAGAACATGTAAAACTTATAAATGTGGGCTTAACCAACATAATAGTTAATCAGACCAATGGGTGGGTTAAGTAACATGGCTAGATTAATGACACGATGATTTGATAGGGTTAAGTCATGAACCACTTGAATATACTTAACCAATTTGACACGATGACCTGATAGGGTTAAGTCACGAACCGCTTGAATATACTTAACCAATTTGACACGATGACCTGATAGGGTTAAGTCATGAACCACTTGAATATACTTAACCAATTTGACATGATGACCTGATAGGGTTAAGTCACGAACCGCTTGAATATACTTAACCAATTTGACACGATGATTTGATAGGGTTAAGTCATGAACCACTTGAATATACTTAACCAATCTGACACGATGACCTGATAGGGTTAAGTCATGAACCGCTTGAATATACTTAACCAATTTGACACGATGATTTGATAAGGTTAAGTCATGAACCATTTGAATATACTTAACCAATTTGACACGATGATTTGATAGGGTTAAGTCATGAACCCCTTGAATATACTTAACGAACTTGACACATGATTCGTAGGGCTAAGTCATGAACTTGAACGACAACACTTAGCCAATTTGACATGACACGTAGGCGGGTTAAGTCACGAACTTGAATGACAACACTTAACCAACTTGACATGCTAGACTAATGGGGTTAACTCTCGAATTTAAATGACAACACTTAACCTACTGGACGGAAACCCTAGTTACGTTGTCCTTTTCAGCAGTAACCCACTAGATGTATCATGATACCCTGGAACTAGGCAGGGTGGGGCATGATTACTGGGCTGATTGTAAGTGACCAGAACGACGGCTGAGTTGGTGCGCCATTGTATATTCAGGCGGACTATGGTCGTGCATGTAGTCCGAAGTTGAAAAGGCAGGCATTGGGCACCAGTAGGCTTACACTTTGCATGCTTGATTCGTGTCGGTGGTTGCCACCCTAGGGCTTGATACACCCTATGGTGGACCTAGCACAAGTGACTACATTTCGTGATTGGGCCGTATGATACAAACACATGAACGAGCTAGGACTTGTATGGAGTCGATCGATTAATAGATTGTTACGTGGAATTCGTTAGGTAGCATAATCCCTAGTGGTCCTAGGTGGCATAAACCCTAATCGAATCTAGAAAATGTTCAATAGGTAGCATAATCCCTAGTGGTCCTAGGTGGCATAAATCCTAGTTGAACACGCTATAGTTCATGATAAGGAAACCTAGCCAAAACAAGGGTGGCGGTCCAAATGATTTCAAGAATGGTGGCAGTACATTGAAGTAGTATAGAAATACGTGATGAAACCCGTACGATATACGGCAAGGGACTGTACATATACATGGAAAGGATGATACGGGTTGAGGTACTAGTACAGTTGGTGCAGAGAATATAGGAAATCAAAGAAAATAGTGGAATGGTGAAGCTTAGAAATCTCGCGATGTTATACTTAATAGAAACCTTGCAATGTTATACTTGATTCATCGTGCCCGTAGCCTACCTTGTCATCATGCTGATGTTTAATTTCAGTTTATTCATTCCATATTATCTTCACCTGTTTTTATGCTGAAAGCCACTAGGACTTACTCAGTCTTTATGATTGACCCAGTTTATTTCGCCTCTTTTTCTTTCGTCCCCCCCCCCCCTCCACATTCGCAGGGTGGGAATACAGCTTAGTTCGGATCTTTCCAAGCTTCAAGGCTCTTTCATGTACTGCTTGGATCTCTCTTGGCTATGGCTTGCTTTGCTGTTTTACTTGGGGAATGATTTATAACTATGGTTTTATGCTTCTTTACTATTGCAAGACAGATTTCGATGTAATGGATATAGTAGCATTTTGATGTAAAAGGCTTTTGACCTTTCTAAATTTTAAAGCAATGAAATTTGGTTCTTCTTTCGCTGTTTTATATGTTCTGTCTTGTAATATTTCTGTGTATTTTTACCTTGATAATGCTCCACCAATGCTAGTGCATTCCCTTTGTGAGTGAACCTAGCGGAGGTGGGGTGTTACATTTGGTATCAGAGCAGAATGTTACCAGACTGGGCAAAAGCTTTTAAAAAACCTTCTGAAATTATTTTCAAAACGTTTACAAAGAAGCATTTTTCTAAAGAAAAGTTTTGTTTTACGAAAGGCATATTCCCTAAAGCCATATGCATTATCTTTTGATCTTCTCTCTTTCTTTTTCACCATAGTTTGTAGGCATGCGACACATGTCGGAGGGCAAAGTAGTGTCCAACCTCCATCTGTAGCCGCAGTAGTCTTACTTGCGACTAATCTTATCTCAAGCTTTGTAGGGTTGCCGTGCGATGGAAGTAGCTTTCGAGAAACTTTTCAACAAGCTATATAAGGATAGTAGGAACGAGGATAAGGAACACAAGTCTAAGGATGAGAAACTTGTTGATATGGCTTAATCCACGAAGAGGAAAGAGGTGAAAGGAAAGAGGCCAAGTGGAAGAATAATAAAAACCCATGACAAGAGAGAATATCTTTAGTATGGTAAAAAGGGACATGTAATTAAGTATTATAGGACAAGGACAAGGGCAAAGTACAAGATCGTTGAGAGGGCGATTGTATGCTCTCACTACTAGCATACCAAAGAGAGGTAGTAACGTTTCTGTTAAAAAGTTTAACTTTTCTTTTCTATCATACCATGGGAACTTTGTTTTTGGTACATCACATCCTTTTAATTCTGCTTCGATAGTTGAGTCTCTGCACCTTAGTACTAGCGTAGTAGAGGATCCCATTTTTTGTCTCAAATCCTGTTGGGGAATCGGCTCATTTATTCATGACTTGTTTGGATTTGAGAATATCTATGCTAAGTGTTGAGTTTAGAAGTAATGCTTATGTTTTTGGGCTATGGGTTGTTTCTAAGGATGGAGTGGTTGTCCAAAAATGATACCATTCTCGAGTATGAAAAGAGGGTAGTTAGACTCTTGACTTGCCTCGGTAATACCCTCGAAGTCTAGTGTAACCATTAGGGTTCTGCCATGCTTAGTTACCTAGAATCTCTTGATACATTTATTGATCCGCACAAGTAGTGTTCGCCACTAAGGTGGATGGTTCATTTCGCTTATGCATGAGTTATAGGAAATCACCTTAGTAAGTACATTTGGCAACATGGTTGACATCTGTTTATTTTGTCATCACCGACCAGAACGTTAGTAGCAACCCAGACCCAGATCTGTATTCTGTACTAACTACTCAATTCAATGAGTATTTATAAGAATAACCAAACCCTAGGTCTAGATGGATCTGGTTAATGGGCGGTCCAGATCTGTACTAATAATTACCCGACGTGTTTAAGGCAGCTAAGATACCGTTTACGTTCAATTTTCTATTTGTAACGCATTAGGCGTTTGTCTAAACGGAGCTAACGGATCAAATATTGCATCCAGCCCATTGGAGAAAATTGACTCCTTGGTATTTATTTATTTATTTCTCAAAGCTGATGGAATCAAATGGACATCTGCTATTTTTTTGGAGCATCGAAAAGGGTTTAAAAAAACAAAATTTACGTAAAGTAAAATAAAGAGACACAGATGCTCCAAAACATAGAAAAAAACATAAAAGAGAAAACAACAAACTCAACAAAAACTGTGTAAAATGCCAGGCTCTATGGAAAAATTTGCACGCTGTAGACCCTCTCCTATTTAATGCAACATCAACATCCTCATGTCAACTGCAAAACTGGAAGTACTGTTCAATATTCGTTGTTTATGTTGTATGTAATGTTTCGTGTATGTACTGTTAATATATGGAGTTTATATGTGACAGTTTCCCTAGTAAAATACCCAAGCAGGGGCTGCAAAGTTTTACATAGGCAAATAAATAAATTATATGGTTGGTATTTGCAATAAAGTATGTATGTATATGTATGTATATGTGTGTGTGTATATATATATATATATATATATATATATATATATATATACACGTGTGTGTGTGTACACATATATGTGTGTATATAGCAGCGTTCAGTGGCACCCCAACCAGTCCAGCACCCCTTTAACCCCCTAATTTCCACCATTCATTTATTTTAGAATAAGTTAGTGGGAGGAGAGAGAGAGATAAACGGATAGTGTAAATTAGAAAACCAAAGTCGTGTCGCACTGTTTGAGATGCTTTTGATATATATATATATATATATATGTATGTATGTATATATGTATATATGTATATATGTATATGTATATATATGTATATATATATAAGTCTAAAGAAACACAAAATTTGGACACAAAATTAAACACACAAAATCTGAACCATTAGATCTCCCCCTGAGTTTCACCTCACAGATAAAGACAAACAATTTTTGTGGTTCAGATTTTCAATAAGGGTGGGCGCGGTTTGGTTCGGTGTGGTTTGAAGCTCAAACCGCTTCCGCACTGCATCAAACGGTTAATAAAAAATGCAAACCATTACACTAACCGTTCAAACGGTTCGGTTTCAGCTCGGTTTCGATGTAATACGGTCATGTTTTGGTTCGGTCCGATTTGAACCCGTATTAAATATAAAACAAGAAAATTACTTCCATCAACAAATAATTTACGATTGTATGACGTTGTGTCACCTGAAGATTAAAACACATAGTGTAATCTTTAATTAATATCACTACAACATACGTTGAAAATAGAATATATATCAATAAATTAAAAGTTAGATAGGAATTTGTTAATTTTTTTATCATAACATTGTCTGTGTAGCTATGCGGTTCAGTTCGGTTTAATATGGTTTGATAAAAGTTCAAACCGCAACCGAACCGTATCGTTGCGAGTCGGTTCGGTTTGGGTTGTTTGCTTTAGAGAGATAATCCGGTGTGGTTTTCCGCACCGCTTTTGCGGTTCAGTCTGGGCGGTTTCCGCATTGCGGTGCGGTTTATGCCTACCCCTAAGATTTTGTGTCTAATTTTGTGTCCCTCTAGCCCCCCGCTCTCTCTCTCTTTCTCTCTCTCTCCCTCTCTCTCTCTCTCTCTATATATATATATATATATATATATATATATATAGGTGCTACTATCATGACACAAATTTATACACACTCGGCGAGACAACCCAGCAAGCGTTAGATTTAATTAATCAACACTGTTTATTTCCATGCCACATCATCATCTCCCCTGAATTTTCTCTCCTTCCATCCACTAATCTTCGTTCTCCTGCCCAAAAAAAAGTAAATAATATACCGAGCTTCGCAATTGGCCAGTCTCGAACGAATCAGGTAAACCGTTCACGTTTCACCAATTTATTCAAGCTGCTGCATCGGTTTCAGATACTAACACCCGCAATCAAACTAACGAAAGTTTGGGTCTTTACTCCACCTAACACTAACGCGGACAATTGAAACCCGCAATGAAACTCATAGTCCGTAATTGAATGGTGTGAGTTGTTGATTTGGCAATAACATGGTCCATGAAGTTATGGAAAACAATGCCATATGTGCATATCAAAAACTGTCGTGAATGAAAAGAAATCAGAGAGAATTTGTTAAAGCACAAATATGACAATTTCAAACCAAGCAAGTATAGCTGGCAATATATGAAATGAATATATCACGACATGCAAAAACAAATATGGAAAACTAACTAAAACTGATAAAAATGAAAACGAATCATGTAATAAAATGACGTGTTCAAATATTTTATTGCAGTCACAAAGTCCTCCTCTATTCTTTAAATTTCTCTCAGAATTATTTCCACACAATTTCATTCTCCAACTATCATCTTCCCCAATGCAGTGTAGATGAATTCCGATTTGCATGAATATATGAGTCAGAACAGGGCAATCAGAGGATAGAACGGACCCCCCTGGATGGTAATCTTAATGTGGCTGATTTACCCTCTTTTGCGATCAGTTTTGCTACAGCGCCCGCCACTCTAGCTAATTGTCCACCCTTTCCAAGCATGATTTCTCCGTGAACGAATTCACCGCCGTATGGCTGACCGACGATTTTCAGACTCAACACAGGTTTTGGTAAATCTTGAATTCAAAATTTTGTTTCTTTACTCCACGTGATCCATAGTTTCATTTCAAAGTACAATAAATGACACAGTTTGTCTACACTATAAGAAATTTAATGCTCAAAGATACTTTGTTTATGGGGTAAATGATTATTTTTTGAATTTAGAATGAATGCTTAGGCAAACTACATTGAAATTTTGTTCATAGTTTTTTCAACATAGATATCATGAAATATTGTTAAATTTAGTTTGCTAAATCAACATTCCTTGTTAAGTACGTCTGTAAAACTCCTTATTTTATTAAATTCTCAGTTTTTAGTGTATAAAAAAAAAATTGTGCTTTGTAGTGCCTACATGGATGATGTGAGTACTCTTACCGCTTCAGAGCATTTAACCCGCGATATCATTGGTTCATCTTCCTCTCCATCCAAAACTAGTGATACGTTGATTGTGTCGTATATTGGTATGAGCTTTAATAGCTTAGATGAGAAAAAAACTGTTATATTGACTATAAACGACAAAAAGGATTTGCAATACTGGTTCAATCATCGAATATGACTACTCTCCGCGTTGATAAAATAACTTCAGTTTATTTGGTTTCTTCACGTTCAGGAAAGCTTCAGAAAAATGATAATGAAATTGGAGTAGATCGTATGCCTAGAAGCACCAACACAATTCAATGTGGATGTCAAGCGAAGATGAGAATTTTGTATAGTGAGTTGATAAATAAATGGTTTATAACGAAGTTTAATGATGATCATAACCATTCATTTGTATCTCCTATGAAAAGTGTCCAGGTACGAAGTAATAGGAGTATGCCAACTGCTCAAAAGGACTTAATAGAAGTATTCCAACAAAAAAATTTACAATAGCTGAAATTCCAGTAATTTTTGGTGGTGTGAATGCAGGATTCAACCAGAAAGATTGTTATAATCATTTAAAGGCAGCCAGATATACAATTTGGATACATGTAATGCTCAATACGTGTCGAGTTATTTTCAGAGAAGGCAAATAGAAAATCCTTAACTTTTTCATGCAATTGAACTTGACGAGGACGGACGTGCTACAAATCTTTTCTGGGTAGATGTAAGATCACGAATGTCGACCAACAATTTGGAGATATGGTCACTTTTGATACCACATTTACAAAAAAAATAGGTATTCAATGCCTTTTGCTCCGTTTACTGGTGTAAATCATCATTATCAAACAATACAGTTTCAATGTGCACTTTTATGTGATGAGACCGAACCTACATTTACTTAGCTATTTACAACGTGGCTGGAAGCAATGGGAGGTCATTATCCAATACCAATAATTAATGATTAAGATCTTGCAATGGTGTTGCAATTAAAAAGGAATTTCCTAAAACTTGACATCGCATATGTTATTGGCATGTTAAAATTCTTTTTGAAGAGAATATACCTTACGTATATCGCAAAAATCTCCTTTCAAGAAAGATTTTAAACAATGTTTGAATTTCATGTACGTGATGTTGGATTTTGAAGATATGTGGAAAACATTAGTTGAAAAATATGAATTGCCAAATAATCGCTAGTTGCAAAAAAAAAAAAAAAATGATCTACGTGAGTCCTGGGTGTCTATGTTTCATTGTTCGACCCTTTATGCTGACTTGAACACTACAAGTCGTAGTGAAGGGATTAATAGTTTTTTTATTACATTTGTCTCTGCCACAACAAGTCTTAAGGACTTTGTTTCTAGATATGAACAAGAACTGCAAAAAATTATCCACAAAGAAGTTGATGAGGATTTTGTTTCTGAGCATAAACAAAGAAATATTGATGATAACAATTTGATTTTGAAACATGCTGCAAGCATATATACAAGAAATATGTTTGATCAGTTTTGCGAACAACTAAAAGATTTTATTCCTTTTAGATCTTTCGAAAATGAAACTACTGAAGAGATGACATTATATACTGTGTCGTCCAAAATTGGTGAATATTGTGAAAATGAATGCGTGTTCATGTAAAGGCCTTTGTCAGTGTCATCTATTTGAGTTTAAAAGAACACCATGTAAGCATATATTAATTTTTTTTACAAAACTGGAAGTAAATGAGATACCTTCTCATTTTATTTTACAAAGGTGGACAAAAGGAGCAAACTCTTTTATGGTTATGGATGATATTATGTATGATGGCCAATCTATTTCAAGTGAAGCCTTCCGACTTAGTCATATCTTCCGACGAGCAACACAACTTGCGTGTATTGCATCAAAATTTGAATTATTGTACAAACTAGTGGTAGATGGATTAAAGCAACTATTCATGAGATATATGACGATAAAAATAAGCTTGATGAATGCGAGACAGAGGATGATGAACCGAAATGTAGGTCACACAATGATCAAATACCATTGCTGATCCAAGATCCTCATATTTCACAAGCCAAGGGGACCAAAAAGTGATAAAAGATGTAGTCGAATTGGTGGGAAAGACGGAATTAAAAGCCCCATTGAGTTGTTCACAGGAAAGAAAAGGCGAAAATGTAAAACATGTGGAGGAGATGGTCATGATAGCAGAAGTTGCGCTATTAACTCCACGTGTTGATGTATTATAATAAGTATTATTTTGTTTTATTGTAATTGTTCACCATTGGAATTGTCCAACTTCTTTGTTTTGTACCTTTCATGCCTTTGCTTATTTTCTTGTGCTTCAAAACTACTAAAGTCTGTTTATTTTTGACATGGTATTAATGAGGTGTTTGAATCATGTGTACAAGCATTCCACTTTGACTGTTCAGAAATTAGCATCGCCTTTGTCACTGAGGTGGTTGTGTCACTTCATTCTTGATGTGGCTAACCAAGTGGTTGATTGCATATTTAATTATATCCAATTTCTTTCACCCTTTACACGTTGTAAATATTGGTACAAAAAAGTCTTATTATTGTCGCCAAGTCCAAATGTGTGGATCAAGTTTACTTATGAAATAGTTTCCAACGTTACCTGGCTTAATTATTATCATTTCTCATTAGATACTTTTCTTTTCCAAAATTAGTAAGCTGGTACATTTTAGGCTGGAAAATATTTTTGATACATTGTTGAAATTGGTGCTATCTTTGGCATCAATACAATGACAGACCATGTTGAACGGGTCTTTATTAGCAAAACACTTTGTCATTCTATATTTCTTAACAAAAAACTTTTGAAAAGAGAACTAAGCATTTTAACATTGCTTATGATGGAGATTGGTGTATATAGCCCCTCACATGATTGGAGCTCCTTTACCCTATGATTTAACAATCAGAAATATAGTTTACTGCTTCGTGTTTTTTGGCTTTGTGAAAACTACTTACACTATAAAAATATATTGTTTTGTTGGTATATTACATGGTCAGGATGGTTTATGACACATGATTCTATATATTTGCATTACTAGACACTGATTGCCAAAGAAATAGGATTAGAACCAGATTGAAAGGACTGGAGAAAAGGTAGTGTACTATATTACAAAGGAGTACAAATGGACCAAGGTTATTTTGTTCATTTTATTTACATGTTATTGATATAAACTAATTTTTGTGAATTTGGTGGACGTCAATTCAACTATTATTGTGATGATAATGCATGAACCCAACTAAAATCAAAAGGTCATAATGCATTTTTTTCGACATTCACCATCTGGGCAACTCGAAAATAGTCATGTTTTTTAATCAATTTAGCACTTCTTATTGTAATTTTTTTTCTTACTTCATCTTACTTTGTATGTGATGTTTCAGCAATATGAGCGATGGAACAATCGTTTTCTTTGATGAAGAAATGATTTGATAGTTGAATTGAATAGTCTTATACAATGCTATATGACTTCTGATGCAGGAATGTTAAAGATCAGATTTTTTCTTTAATGGACAGACTACACTCGTTTCGAACTGTACTAGAATACGGAAATGGCAAATTCTATTTATACACTGAAAATTACTTAACATATACCATTATATTTCTATAAAATTCTGTTACTAAATTACCCTTTTCTCATGGCTGCTTTTTTAAAACTTTTGCATACAAATAGTCAAATTATTCTTAAGTATTAAAACTTGATGCAAACTAAATATGTTAATGAAGATGTTAATGAAATATTTAATGAAATCTAAAATTTCAATTAAGAAAACAATCAGAAATAATGGTCGAATTTAGGAATTTTGATTTATTTTATAAAATTAGATTAATTTTGTTGAAATAAAAAAAAAGTTCATAAAAGCTACAATATTAATACAACAAATAAATTTCATTTTGTTAAATTTCACTCATTTAATGCAAAGAATTTTTAATTTTAGGTGATTATGTTTTAAATTTGAAAGAGTAAGGAAAAAGAAGATGAGAACATGGATAATTTAGTAAAAGAAACGGTGTATGTAATGTAATATATGGTGTATAGTAGTTTATCATAATTTTTTGTGTATATTTATCAATTTTTGGTGTGTAAATAGAATTAGCCTTTAGAAATTCCTTTGGGCTTGGGGGGTTCTTTTTAAATTTGCATTATCCAAAGAATCAAATGACTTTGACATTATTCTGTATAGTCAAGAAGATAGAATTCAAAATCCTGATTGGGAATTTTGATAATGCATGCCAACCTGTGCAGTTAAGGTGCTTAGCGGTTCTGTAGCGGCGGAGGTGCAAAAAGGTATAGTGGGGATAAAGCAGAAAAATGGCGGAGGCGCAAAAAGGTTCATTAGATGTAAAACCAATTATTTGGAAATTAATAAATCATCTTTCTCACATTATATGTGTACAAGAAATTAATATTAATTAATCTTATATAACAAAATCACGGAATATCATAGTCATGCATGCTAAATTTGAAGAGTTTAATTGATTTCTACCATAAATTAGGCACTTATGCTTAAATGTAGCCTTGTATGCTAACTTTACTGAATTTTTAAAAAAGAAAACTAGTCAAATCAAGCTTTATATTAATTTTCCTAAAGCGGACACTAAAAAGCCTTAATTTAGCGGATACAGCGGAAAATAACAGGGCTAGAAGCAGATCTACTGTTCGTTAGCGCTAAATTGAAATAGCGTAGCGGCTGAAGAATGCTACGGGCTATAGCGGGAATACTATGGGGATGGAACGGGGCTTTAACCACATAGATGACAACCTAACTTAAGTATAACCCACTAACAACATATTGTATCCCTGCTACAATATTATCATTTTCTATGGATGACTAACTCTATTGTTAACATCCACGTGCATTGATGCTCAAGCTAACAAAGTACAAAGAAAGATACCGTAGCAAAGTTATATATTGCAATTGCATGAATGCTCATACATTTTCATCACTAAATGAATACAGTTAATGAATATCAATGGAATTTGCTTTGACAATATTTTATTTAACATAAATTTATACATAATATCCTACTAACGATTACCCTTCTTTTTTTCTCTATACTTTTACCACTAATATAAAATTATATTGTAGGTTTCCTAGCACATGCAATATGGTTTATAAGGCCCAGTGAAAACTGGGCCATCGCACGAGTCAATAAATTCAAGGGGGCATCATTTTGTGCTCGCGATCTGATAGGAAACGACGGAAAAAAGACGTACCTCGTGTTGGATGGAAATTGGAAGAGGCTAATATAAGGAGAGCGAAATATAAAACAAGGAAGAAACGAAAATTTTGGTGAAGAGTGAATCGCAGATTGATTTCTTTAGAGACACCGCTTAAGTAAGAAGCTCCAATTGAAGTAAGAAACCATAATTTATATCTTCTATTTTTCATGCGCTGATTTATTTCGGTTAGAAACTACGGGGAAGACATAATAAACTGATTCGGTTGTGCAATTTGATTTGATATTTCAAATAAGGGATGCTAGTTCCTAAATGCTATGTTCTATTTTTTATGCATTGATTTTTTTTTTTCAGTTAGAAATTTTAGAGAAGATAGAATAAACTGATTTGACTGTGGTTTTTTTTTGTTCAACAAATTGATTTGAAATTTGCCTTACATAGTTGTACTCAAATTTTATAGAATATAAGAACATGTGCTATTATTCACTATAGAAAATTAACAATAGAAAAAGGATGAACAAATTTTGTATTATCCTCGACTTCATTAAAAAAATTGATTTGTTTTTTAATTTGAAAATTTGGAGATATACAAACTGATTTGATTATGTTTTTTTGTTCAATAAATTGATTTGAAATTTGCTATACATGTCTGTACTGAAACTTTATAAAAGATGGGAAAATGTGTTGTTTGCTTTATAAAATTAATAGTAGAAAAGTAGGAACAAATTTAGATTTTTCTCAACTTCATTAAAAAAATTGGTTTTTTTTAGTTAGAAATTTTGAAGAAGATATAATAAGCGGTATTGATTTTGATTTTTTTTAATCAATAAATTGATTTGAAATTTTCTATACATATTTGTACTCAAATTTTATAGAGGATGCATGAAAACATGTATTATTTGTTATAGAAAATTAAAAAGTAGGGAAGTCAGAACAAACTTAGATTTTTCTCTACTTCGTTAAAAAAATTGATTTTGTTTCATACTAGAAACATGGGAATAAAAATTAGTTTAGCATAAATTTTTTGATTTTTAATCCTAATTATGTTTGAAAATTACAAATTTTATTTATAATTATGACTAACAATGAGTTTATTGTATGATCATATATATATATATATATATATATATATATATATATATATATATATATATGTTTCACTGTAATAATGCTAGCGAATTGAAAAAAATATACTAGTTACTATTTATATATTATTGAATACATCGTCTCTTTGGATTTTGATTATCAAATTATTTTAGGTCTTACAATGTTTGTGTGTTCTAATGTTAGTTCGTAGTAGTATTGAGTTTTTGAAAAATAATTTAGATTGGTTACAATTTTTTTTCTTTCAAAACCGCTGTTTAAATTTTACAACATGGGGCATCCTTTAATAAATAGCACTGGGCACTCCAAACCCCATAACCAGCTCTGATTATGTTCACTTACTCTAGAATTATTTTATGTGTAAATCATGGATGGTTTGATGGTGTTTGAATAAAAACATGCAGCATATTAAAATCAAAGTAAGGATTCACTTATTAAATTTTGATTCGGTTTCATTTTTAATTAAAAGATTATTTATCTGAAGTTGAGCACAAACTTATATTTGTTGCCTGTGGTGGTAAAGATTTTGGGCAGGACATTTCGTTCCTGACTAGTATTAAATTGAACTTAGTTCTAGGAAGGAAAAAGGCACACCCAAATGTGAGGAGCAGAAAAAGAATAGCGGAAATCTAAGGTAACCGAAAACACCACTGGGTTCTAATGGCTATAATAGGGGAAAAAGTTTATCTATCATAAAAAATGAGAAGAAGTAATGGACACAACGACTGATTTTTTTGCCTTTAGTCTGTGTGTCGTACTCGATCTACTGTATGAAACCTGACTGAGTGTGAGATCTTGTGCGCTTTCCATCAATCCAAA
>JASFAX010002059.1:0-47624 GCA_030737875.1 Allium sativum
GCGTGAAGAAGACGCAACCTCCGAGAAGAAAGTTCTCGATGTTAACATGCTCAAAGACGGAGAACCGTCTGATTCTGATAAAGGCAAAGGAAAAACTGCCGTCAAGAATAACCCCAACGCTCAGTCCCGGAGAGTGGCCAGATATGAAAAGTACAAAGAACTCAATTCGTCACTAACTGACATCTACATGAACACAAACGGTGACGTCTCCTATCCAAAGCCTCCCAGGAGGGAGCCATCACAAAGAGAACGCGATTCTGGGAAATATTGCATATTTCACGATATGGACGGTCATGACACAAATGACTGTAGACACTTGCGAGATTTGATTGAGGAACGGGTTAGACGTGGAGAGCTACCCGAGTATGTGAAACAACCAACAGCACCTGTACCTGTTCTGCCACCACCTGCTCCCCGGAGAGGGAATGACCCTGGAACGAGCTCCCATCGTCTCGTCATCAACTGATCTGGATTGGATCACTACGCATTTTCAGCATTTCTTAGGATTTAAGATATGTTTCTTTGCTTTCTTTAGGTTTTCCGATTGGCTAAATCGGAGTACACACGTTTGGGGTTAGGATTTAACTCCAAAACGTGCGCTGCACTCGATAACAAACCAATCAGGATTTGCTTTGATTTTGTACTTTGAATTGAATAAGGAAGGTTTTTCCGAGCATATATTATGTTTGGCAATTTAAGTATCTTGTCAGGTTGTGGCAGGATTCTCAATCTCAACTAAAGTATGGCTTATACTTATCTCGGACCTCTAGGCATGGATTATGCTTAGGGACAGACTGTCTTGTCAGGTCTTGGCAAGCATAGCTCTATCCCGACATGGGTATGGATTGTACTCACTAGGACTCTTAAGTATGGATTATACTCTGGAACGGCTTATTGTTTTGTCAGGATTTGGCAAAGGAACTCAATAAAACTCGAGAATGGTTTATGCTCAGTTTGAACTTCCTGGTATGGCTTATACCCGGAAGGTTAGGTCCCTCGTCAGGTTTTGGCAAGATGATTCGAACGTGTCTTGAGTATGGTTCATGCTCAAACAAGCGCCCAAGCATGGTTTATGCTCGAAAGTGTAATTAGTTTTGTCAGGATTTGACACACCTTTCTGCTCTCTTTTCTTCACAGGTATGGATTATACTTGCAGCTGGCAGGCCCGGCGTGGCCTTGGATTATCCAGAACACATCTTCCTTCATTCAGCAAAATATGTTCTAGGGGGCAAAATATTGACCCGCTTTTTAGTCAAAGCAGTCACACATGGAATTTCTTCTCAACAATACACTGAAGCGTTGGGAATATCGTCAGAAGACATGAAGTGATTTGGTTGAAATCGCATCACAAACAAAGAAAGGCCCGGAACTCCTACCAGATGACCTTTTTTGGGCCCGAAAACAGCGATTACAGAGCTAATCTCATTAACTCTTGTAGATCTCTGAATCAGCTTCAGTTTGAGCTTTGGTTTGGCTCAATCGGACTTACGGTTTGAAAGTTACGCCCGTTTCCGTGAGCGCATGCAGAACCGGAAACCTGGAATTTAACATTGAATAAATCCTCGGATCGGATCGGGTATGTCGGTTCGGATCGGAATGAGGCATCCTGCCTTCACCAACTCATCATCCTCCCTCAACACTTAGATTTCGGCTCGGATCGGAGACTCCGGTTCGGATCGGGATAAGGCAGACCCGACCCGCTTCACACCAAATTCTCACAAGAGCTAGCTTGGCACAACTCCCACTCTCATCAGTCCGGACCGGATCAGAAGGGGCAAACCCGACCCGCTTTGGACATCTGCACAGAAGTGCACATATGCTCTCAGCTCGAAGGACCGGTTCGGATCCGATCCGAACCGACTGGACCTGTTTCTACGCACACTGCTGCTTTGACCTCTTCTCTTGGCATAACCGACTCCTACAATTGCGGATCGGACTCCACCTGTCCTAGCACGATCTGAAGACCACCTCTCTACTACTTCCGAGATCACCTCAGTACCCGCCACATGGCACCTCCGAACCGATCCGCTCCTGAGCTGCTTAGCAGCTTTTCTTCGCCTATAAATACACCACGAGATGGTCGTTTCAAGGGACTTTTTCCGGCACTAACACCTCCCGACCTCCATTACCAAGTATTCAAGGACTTTGGGTACTACTCAACTCAATCAAACACGAGGCTATCATGCATAAATTCAATCTCTTTTCTCCTCTTCTTCATTGTAAACACGAGGATTTCGTGTATAAGCTGCAAACAAACAACATTGTAATAGCTTCCTAGGATTTAAGAAACTATAAAGTGGACGTAGGCTTGGATTGATCCGAACCACTATAAAAATCTCGTGTGTCTCCTCTTATTTTACTATTTTTTCTGCATTTATTCTGTGATTGTGAGGTTTTCACATAGAGTTTGGGTGTTAGGCCCAAATTTCGGTCTAACACAAACACAAGACAGATATATAATCACATATATAAGCAGCGAAAAAACAAACGGACTTTTATTTCATAAATGCGTGTTCATACAAAACATTTCCATAATTGTCTCATAATAACTTCCAAACCGTTATATCATCAATTCTAACTTGATTATTAAATAAAGAAGCATAAAACATAATAAAAGCTGCATAAATTTCCATAGAACGTGTCCAAAAGCCATATCCAAGGAAAGAGCGTCCAAACCATACATCTACTATCTTGAAGCTTGCAAAGAGTCTGACTAAGCTGGGTTGTTTCTCCCTGTGGACCTGGGGGGAACGGAAGAAAAGAAGACGAAAGAAAAACAGGGTTAGACATAAAGCCTGGTAAGTCTAGTGACTCTTCAGTATGAGAATAAGAAAATGGGCATGATAGGTATAAACTGGAAATAGGAAAGTATCATAACTAAGATAAAGTAGTTTGAACAGAGTATAATATCGCACCACACTCTATATCTCTGCACATACTTGCATTGTCTCAACTAACACCCCATTATCGAGGTGAAGTGATCCCCTTTCTAAAGATCGGCTCCTACTCGCAAAATCATATGTGTCATACGGCCCCCAATGATATTAGATACCTATGCTGGTCCTACCATGTGGTGTATCAAGTCCCGTGGTGGCGGCCCGACACAATCCTAGAATGCATAGGTTATACTACTGGTGCCCAGCGCCCTGTTTGTCTCCTCTGAAGTGTGTGCATGCCTGCACTTCGTTAGAACCCACACTGCTGCACCAACCGCCGTCGCTTTTGACCGCTTACAATCGGCCCTGTAATAATGCCACGCCCTGCCTAGTTTCGGGGTACCATGATAACTAATTGGGTTACTGCTGAAATGGGTCCCCGTTACTAGGGTTTTCAAGTCAAACATGTTAAATGGTTAAGTGTCTGTATTTACCTAATCCCACCCATCAGTTTAATTAAAATGTTGAATTGGTTAAGTGTTTTAGTTAACTTAACCCTACCATCCTGACTTCTCTGTCCTTATCTTTGTAAAGTACCAACCACTCACATTAGACAGGTATTGTTACGGTTACTGGATGTGCCGGTCGGTTACGGGCAGGTTTCACCGTAACTCAGTCTAACCTCGGGTCCTTATTGGGCTCAATGCTTAACCTCTCACATTGGATAGGTATTGTTGTGACTACTGGATAGCCGGGCGGGTCCAGGCAGGTTTACATCACAACTCAATCCAACCTCGGGTTAAGCATACTCATATTTTCTAAATTTACATATTTGTCACTATTACTTGTTATATGTAAATTTGTTAACAATTGAATGTTGTGGCCCACTTTCCAAGTTCACCATTTTTGGTATAAGGATTTTATACCATTTAAGTGCCACCAATTATTGGCATGTGCCAAACATGCCAATACATATATTTTTCACCAATTTGTGTCAAATTACCAATTTTTCCCAACGTTACCCCATCTAATTATTAGGCTAACAATCTTAGCCTAATTTTTTGTCTGCATGATTTTTAACGCTTAATATTAGGCTAAAAACTTAGCCTAATTTAGCGTACACAAAATTGGCATTCATTAACATAAACATGACATCGGTGTAAACTTGGCATTTTCAGCAGAGTCAATATGAACATCATAGGTGTGAACTTGCAATGTAACACCCCGTAATTCTGTTAATATTAATATTCAAAAATTAAAGAATAATTAATCTCAGACGTGAGAATTGTAGGAATCGGGTTGCGCCATTGTGTTCTTCTCGGAATTCTGGTTGAAATAGAGTCCGAGTTTGCGTGATTTGGACTTCGTATGAAGAAGTTATGGCCATCGGAAGTTTCAGAAAATTCAAAACATATTTCAGAAAATTTAAAATTCAAAATTCGAAGTCAAATAGGCTAGGCGGGAAATTTCCCGCCCAGCACCCAGGTCGACTCTGGAGTCGACTGGGCAGTCGACACCCCATGGACCAGGTCGACTGCGCAGTCGACCTGGTCCAGGCGGCTAGGGTTTGACTGAGCCCAATCTTGAGCTGTTGATGTGTCTTTAAGGCTGAGTTGGCAAATTAAACGGTTCAGGTTAGTTCTGTGTTGATCTAATGATCTAAATAAATCCTAAACTCTATAAATACCTAGGTAGTCTCTCACTCTAATTCACATGAAAAATAGAATAGCCACTGTCATACCACCGCCATGGAACTCAGTGTAGCCGCCGCCAACTAAGAAGGAAGAAAGCTAATCAAAACCCTAATTCTACTCAACTCTAAAGCAAATCAAGACTCTCTTTCTTCTCTAATTATGAGTATGATGATCTTAACAAGATTTTTGCAAACTAATTAGATTAAGTTGTGATATGGATCATAAGAAAATGATGTGAATTGTCATATATGTTGTTGTAAACCTTATGCTGTCATGTATGTTGTAAATCCTATGTTATGTGATGATGATATCCTATGTTGTAAATCATGCTATGATGATATTGTATAGGTTGTAATTTTCTATGCTTAGTTGTGATAAATCATACATGTTATAAAGTCATGATGTTATTATCTATGCTAATTAGTTCATGTTAATCAAATCATAATGTTTGAGCTATGTTGATCTATATGACAATTCATGTATGCAAGTTTAGATTGATTAGTAAAGATTATGAACATATGCCATGACATCTATTTAGATCTAGGATTATGACATCTAGAATTATGCTATGACATATATGAATTCTATGTATTAGATGCTAGTTCACACCATCATTATGTTGCCTGAACCATATATGCTAGTCCATACATGAATTCGGATTATGATCATATTATGTGAATTATGACATTTTACCAAACAAGTTGACACCTTTAGGTCCATGACATGTGTAGTTTTGTGCAAGTTTCACCCCTATTATGATTAGATCTATTTTAATTGTCAATATGTTGGGATAATTTATCTTTGTGCTATGAGTTAGACTATTCGAGTCTAACGTATATTTTGCGTTGAATAAGCGAACGTATAACGTGGGGTAGGGGTAATATTAAGGATTTAATATTGAGAAATTGGATGCAGTTGATATGATTTTGCATGCCATGAGGTGATGGCCATAATTGAGTCAATTATGGACATCATTAAAATTGGAATTAATCAATAATTTGAATAGGGAATTATTAAAACTGGGGTAAAAGATTGTTAGTGTTAATCAATGCTTAGGACACGATGTTGGACTCGTTTGTGACGTAAAACTGCCCGGACCCGCCCGGCAAATCTAGTAGTCACAAATGTCAGCCCAATGTAAGAGGTCCTAGGCTCAAATTAAAGCATAACATTTGTAAAGGCACGAGGTTAGACTCTTTTATGGTGTAAGACTGCCCGGACCGGCCCGGCAAATCCAGCTGCCACAAATGACAGTCTAATGTGAGAGGTCTTTATGAGGTTATGGCCTGAATGAATTGAGAAATACTTAACCAGATAAGCATGTAAGGTGGGACATGGGGGTTAAGTAGGTGCCTTGGGTGGCATGAGGAATCTAGTGGTTGCCTTTAGTGGCATTTGAAATACGATTATTAAGACTTAACCAGACACACATGTAAATGAACATGACTAAGAGGGTTAACTGGGATGTACTAGTGGACAAGCTTAGGTGGGTAGCTTATGGGGGCCCATTTCAACCAGTATCCCAAACGTATCTTTGTGGGCTCGACCCATGTCGAGGACGGTACATGCATACTGGGCTTGACTATAAGAGGGCAAACGGGGTAGCGGTGGCAATGCAAGTCCAATGGGTTTCATATGCGTGTGTGGACCCGGGCTGGTAGGTAAGACGTTGTTGCATCGTGTAGGTATAAGCCGTGCATTATCAAGGTTTATCGGGTTGCCACTTTAGGGGAGTAATACACCCCACTATGGGGCTAGCACGGGTATCTACGAGTAGGGAGCCGATCGAAAGTGAGTAAAGGGGTACACCTAGTGGAGATAGGGGAAGGCGGCACCTATGTAGTCAGCTAGGGGTACACGAAGCTATTTATATAATTTCTAAGTGAAGCAAGTGTGATCGACCTTTAGGGTGACTGGTGTGGTGCAGTGTAGTAATTATTCGTTAGTATTAGGTGTGCCTTTAACGTTTTTTTATCTGCTCTTCCATACCCAATAGTTCATAAACATTTCCTTGTTTTCCAGCTTATGCCTTAGTCTAATTATTTTGGTAATAGTATTGTTAGAATTATCATACTCGCCAGACTTTATGTCTGACCCCCTCCATTTCTATTCCTTTCCCCCCTCCAGGTCCTCAGGGTGGGCCCTGCTCTAGTGGAGCTTGATTGGATTGCTTTATCTCTCTTTTGGAAAGCTTGGACCGTTGAAGTAAAGTCCAGCTTGTTATCTTCTTTAATGGCTATTTATGTAATGGGATTATGTATTCTATTTATCAAGATGGATATTGTACTTGACTCTGATTTATGGTTTTATGATGTAACAAACATGTTTAATTTCCGCTGCAACAAAATAAAGTTTTAGATTTCCAAGTACTACTTATTATCTGTCTTGTTGTAATTTTTCTGTTCTATATTCACTTAAAACCTCCATGGAAGTTAATGCATTCCCTTTGTGAGTGACATTAATGGACGTGGGGTGTTACACGAGTATCAGAGCTTAAGGTTACCAGAACAGATAAATTTTTTGGAAAAACTATTTTTCTAAAGTATTTTTGGAAGAAGTGTTTTCAAAACCAAGTATTGATGAGTAATTTAAAGAGGAAAGTTTTTATGAAAAACATAATCCCCAATAGCCATATATCTTTATCTTTCGAATTCTCCATTTTGAATCTTTCCTTTTTCGTTTCAGCATGGCTGAAGATCTTAACCTTCCGAATGGTGTAACGATACCAGGATGGTATAGGAGGTTATTAGAGGCTAGGGCCGCTGCAGGTCCAGCCAATGTTCCTCCACCACCAGTTGCACCCGCTCCTCCTCCTCGCGCTGATACTTTTGCAAAGACATGAAAGGAATTTAAAGCTATGGGCGGAAAACCTTTTCAAGGGTCAGAAACGTTTGTGGAAGCTAGAGATTGGCTTAAGGAGGTGGAAGAATTGCTGGAAATCTTTGAAGTAGAAGAAGGGAGGAAAGTCAAATTAGCAGCTTGGTTAATGAAGGGAGAGGCCTCGTTTTGGTGGGAGGTCACTAATGGGGAGCGTCCTGTTGATTCTTGGGCAGATTTCAGAAGTAGGTTTGAGGCAAAGTTTCTCTCAAGGGAAAGAAGAAATGCTTTAACTGTGGGACACCAGGCCATCTCAGCAAGGATTGTCGGAAGAAAAAGAAGACTGGCTGTTTTCACTGTGGCGAAGCGGGACATCTAGTGAAGGACTGCCCAAAGAAGGGGCAGAGGGCAGGGTCTACCTCGGGAGGACAGGTGAAGGCTCTTATGGCACCAAGGCAGGCAAGGGGACAAGTTCAGGCTCTCGCGGTCCCACCACTGCAAGAACGAGGTAGAACCATTTCTGTTGAAAGCTTAGTTTTTCTGTTTGATCATCATGTCTGTACCTTATTCGATTCGGGTGCATCGCATTCGTTTATCTCTACATCATTAGTTGAATCACTGCACTTAAACACCAGTTTAGTATAGGATCCCTTAGTTGTTTCGAATCCAATTGGGGGCTCATCTTATTTGTCCATGATGTGTTTGGATTTGAAAATTTCTATACTTAGCGTTGAGTTTAGATGTGATGCTTATGTTTTGGGCTTCACGGGCTATGGGCTAATTTTAGGAATGGATTGGTTATCCAGAAATGGGGCCGTCCTTGATTGTGAAAGGAGAGTAGTTAGGCTCATGACCCGCCTTGGTAACACTCTCGAAATCTTTTGTAATCCCATAAATTCCGTTATGCTAAGTTTTCTAGAGTCACTTGACACGTCTGGGGAAAATCTACGATCTGTTAGAGTGGTCCGAGAATATTCGGACGTGTTTGAGGAGGTGAAAGGCTTGCCTCCGAAGCGGGAGATAAATTTTCTAATATATCTTGTGGATAATGCAAAACCAGTATCTTTGCCAGTACGCCACATGGTTCCTCGTGAAAGGAGGGAACTCAATAAGCAAGTGAAGGAGTTACTTGAGAAGGGTTTCATAAGACGAAGTATATCGGAGTGGGGTGCTCCAGTAGTATTTGCCACGAAGGCGGATGGGTCCCTTAGACTTTGTGTGGACTATAGAGAACTTAATAAGCTTACTAAGAAAAACAGACACCCACTGCCGAGGATTGACGATCTCTTCGATCAGTTAGTTGGCGCCACAGTGTTTTCGCAGTTGGACTTAGCCACTGGTTTCCATCAGTTGAGAGTGACTGAGGATAGCATAGACAAGACTGCCTTTAAGACTCCGGACGGTTTCTATGAATGGCTAGTGACGCCCTTCGGTTTGACAAACGCCCCCACATACTTTGTTGATTTCATGAGTAGGGTGTTTAGGGAGTACCTTAACAAATTCGTGGTAGTCTTTGTAGATGACATCTTGATTTTTTCTAAGGATGAAGAAGAGCATGACCTACATCTTACGGAAGTGTTGGAGACCCTACGAGCGCATAAACTTAAAGCTAAATTTTCCAAGTGTCACTTCTGGAGAGAGGAAGTGCGATTCTTAGGGCACGTGGTTTCCAAAGAAGGGATAGCTGTGGATCCCGCGAAGGTGGTGGCCATCCAAGATTGGAAAGTCCCTAAAAATGCTACCGAAGTGAGAAGTTTCTTGGGTTTGGCTGGCTACTACAGGAAGTTTATCAAAGACTTCACAAAGATATCAGCTCCATTAACACGTTTGACAAAGAAGAACCTAGTTTTCACATGGGACGTAGATTGTGATGATGCGTTCCAACGTTTGAAGAGAGCTTTGACCTCAGCCCCAGTCTTAGTGCTGCCAGACGGGAGTAAGCCATTTACTGTTTACACCGATGCTTATGGGATAGTTCTAGGCGCAGTCTTAATGCAAGAGGAAGGGTAATAGCCTATGGTGGAAGGCAGTTAAGGGTGCATGAGAAAAATTACCCCACGCATGACCTAGAGTTGGCCGCTGTTGTTTTCGCGCTTAAGTCTTGGCGCCATTATCTTCTTGGCGAGAAATTCGAATTATTCACTGACCACAAATCTTTAAAATACTTATTCTCTCAGAAGGACTTGAACTTACGGCAGCAAAGGTGGATGGAGTTCTTCGCGTCCTACGACTTCAAAATAGCATATACCCCTGGCAAGGGTAACGTGGTGGCAGATGCCTTAAGTAAGAAAAGGCTATCCTTGAGTCCGTTGTTTGTTGAGCGGCAAAACTTAGAATTCATCTCTATGTTTGACTTTAGACCTTCCGTTGACTTTGTACCCGGTTTGCTAGCATCCTTGGAGGTCAGACCTACGCTTTTGTGACGGATTGGCGAGGCACAGCGAGATGGCCCACAGTTGGTTGAGTTAGTAGAAAAACTCAAAAGAAGGGAGTCGTGAAGCCATCTTCGTAGGTATACCATAGATGATAAGGGTTGGTTACGTAGGGATAGTAGACTTTGTGTACCTCGAGACGGAGGTTTGAGGAAGGCTATTCTTGACGAAGCACATCGTTCGAAGATGACCATTCATCCCGGCGGGGACAAGATGTACAAAGACATGAAGTGAGTTTTCTTTTGGGCCGGTATGAAGAGGGATGTGGCCGAGTATGCCGCTGGATGCTTGGTGTGCCAACAAGTAAAAGCAAAGCAAAAGAAACCCGGTGGGTTGCTCCACCCATTGGAGGTTCCTCAATGGAAGTGGGAGAGTGTCTCGATGGACTTTGTGGATGGATTACCAAGATCAAGGAAGGGTAATACGGGGATTTGGGTTATAGTAGATAGACTTACTAAGAGCGCCCATTACATTCTCGTGAGGAGTAAGAGGACTGCTCCATGGTTAGCTTCTGTATACGTCCAAGAAATAGTTCGTTTGCACGGTGTTCCTTCTAGCATAGTGAGCGACCGCGATCCTATTTTCCTAGTGAATTTTGGAGAAGCTTGCAAGAGGCGGTAGGGACTCAGTTATGTTTGAGCACCGCATATCATCCTCAGACGGACGGCCAAACCGAGAGGGTGAATCGTATTCTAGAGGACCTTTTGAGGCTATGTATCCTAGACTTTGGGGGTACATGGGAAGAGATTCTTCCATTGGTGGAGTTCACATATAATAACAGCTTCCAATCTAGCATTGGCATGGCACCTTTCGAAGCTCTTTATGGACGACCTTGTCATTCCCCTACATGTTGGTGGGAATCTACGGATAAGATCTTACTTGGGTCCGATATGATTAGTGAGGCTTCGGAGAAGATCGACTTGATTCGAAGAAGGATGAAGACGGCGCAAGATAGGCAGAAATCTTATGCAGACAAAAGGAGGACAGATCTTGAGTTTGACGTTGGGGACATGGTCTTTATCAAAGTATCTCCATTACGGAACATTGTTCGCTTTGGGTCCGTTGGGAAATTATCACCAAGTTTCGTAGGGTCGTTTCCTATTAAGGAGAAGATTGGACAGAAGGCGTATAGAGTGGAGTTGCCTGAGAGACTTAGTGGTGTACACGACGTATTCCATGTGTCACATTTGAGGAAGTGCTTGCACGAGACCGCGGAGGTGGTAGAGCCGAGCTTGCTTAGAGAGGTGGAGATAGAGCGTGATGCGACGATTCGACGAGCTCCTTCATGCATTCTTGGGTCGGAGATCAAGAAGTTGAGGAATCGAGAGGTCAGACTAGTCAAAGTGCAATGGGGAGATGATGAGAGCAACGCTACTTGGGAGACAGAAGCGAGGATGCGTTCGTTGTACCCTTTTCTTTTTGAGGGTATGTCTTTTAATTTCTCCGTTATCGCTTAGCTTGTACTTATCTTATCTTTTGTATGTCCTCTCGCCAGTATCTTTGACCTTTAGTTAGGATCATCCTATGGTTGAAACATATGTTTGAGACATGTTATGTATGATGGATACAAAGTGGATGCAAGTGTTTGCTAGTGGTTGCTCGTGGACGCATATACACACACTATTAGGCACTAGATCGGCTCAGTCACTTCATATTGCATATTGCATATAAATGGATGTACTTAGTAAAATGGATGTATGATGATTGTTTTATCATATGGATGCTGCATTCAAATGATGACTGTGCATGCATATAGAGATAATATGTAGCATTAAGGAACTTTTGTATACATAATGGATGCATGGCACTATCATGATTTGCATTAAGGAGGTCAACTGAATCTGTGGACCGCCTGATTTTGCATTAGATATGGACATATACACACACTGTGCATTTAAACACGAAAGCATTAGAAGTCTATTGTAACACCCCGTAATTTTATAACATTAAAATTCATAAATTAAAGTATACTTAATTTTTAGAAAAGAATTAAGTGAAATGGGTTGCACAGAGAAATATATATATTGATATATATATATATATAAATTAAAAAATAAATAAATATGTGAAAAAGTTCAAAACAAAGAATTGGGAGGGGGAATAACCGAACCGGCCCATTTTTAAGATCGACCCAAGCCCTGCTGGGTCGACTAGGGGTTAATCCAGGGTGTTTGGCTGTCAACCCGTGGGCCGATTCGCTCAAATGCAGATTTTGCATTTGATTGGTTCTCATGGTTCAGGGTTAATCTAATGGTCGTAAATAACTTCCTACACCTATAAATACATCCTAATGCTAACCCTAAACCTAATTTAAATAGAATAGTTACCGTCGCCATGGAAATCAATGGAGCCGCCGCCAACTAAGAAAGAAGAAAAGCAAATTCAATTCTAATTCTCTCAACCCTAAAGCAAAGCAAAACTCACTCTTTTCTTCTCTAAATTGTGAGTATGATGATCTTAACAAGATTATTATCATTTTAATTAGGTTGAGTTATGAATGGATTATGAGTAGATGATGTGAATTATCATATATGTTGTTGTAAACCCCTTTTGCTATCATGTATATTGTAAATCCAATGTTATGTGATGATGATATCTTATATGTTGTAAATCATGCTATGATGATGTTATGTATGTTGAAAGTTTCTATGCTAAGTTGTGATGAATCATACATGTTAAAAAGGCCATGATGTTACCATCTATGCTAGTTAGTTCATATTAATTAAATCATCATGTTTGGGTTATGTTGATCTATATAACAAGTCACATATGCAAGTTAGATTGATTAGAAAAGTTATGAACATATACCAAGACATCTATTATGACATCTAGAATTATGCTACGACATATGTGATATCCTATGCTAGTTCACACCATCATTATGTTGCCTAAAAACCCCATATGCAAGTTTATGTATAGATTTGGGCTATGATCATATCATATAAATTGAGACATTTAACAAGTTGACACCTTTTGATACTTAACATGTGTAGTTTATGCAAGTTTCACCCCTATTATGATTAGATTTATTTTAATTGTCTATATGTTGTGATAATTTATCTTTGTGCTAGGTGTTAGACTATACAAGTCTAGCCTATATTATGTGTTGAATAAGCGAACGTATAAACGTGGGGTAGGGGTAATATTAAGGATTTAATATTTAAAAGTTGGGGTGCAATTGATATGATTTTGCATGCCATAAGTGGATGGCCATAATTGAGTCAATTATGGACATCATTAAAAGTTGACTTAATTAATAATTTGAATAGGGAATTATTAAAACTGGGGTAAAAGATTTTAAGTGTTAATCAATGCTTAGGACACGAGGTTGGACTCGTTTGTGACGTAAACCTGCCCAGTCCCGCCCGGCAAATCCAGTGGTCACAAATGTCAGCCCAAGGTGAGAGGTCCTAGGCCTAAACTAAAGCATAACGGTTGTAAAGACACGAGGTTAGACTCTTTTATGGTGTAAGACTGCCCGAACCCGCCCGGCAAATCCAGCTTCCATAAATGCCAGTCTAATGTGAGAGGTCTTTATGAGGTTATGGCCTGAATGAATTAAGAAATACTTAACCAGATCAACATGTAAGGTGGGACATGGGGGTTAAGTAGGTGCCTTGGGTGGCATGAGGAATCTAGGGGGTGCCCTTAGTGGCATGTGAAATACGATTAGTAACACTTAACCAAACACACATGTAAATGAACATGACTAAGAGGGTAAAGTGGGATATACTAGTGACATGCTTAGGTGGGTAGCTTGTGGGGGCCCATTTCGACTAGTATCCCAAACGTATATTTGTGGACTCGACCCAAGTCGAGGACGGGACACACATGCTGGGTTCGACTGTAAGAGGCCAAAACGGGGAGCGGTGGCAACGCAAGTCCAACGGGTTTCATATGCGTGTTTGGACCCGGGCTGGTAGGTAAGACGTTGTTGCATCGTGTAGGTATAAGTCATGCATTCTCTAGTTGTATCGGGTTGCCACTTTAGGGGAGTGATACACCCCACTGTGGGGCCAGCACGGGTATCTATGAGTAGGGAGCCGATCGAAAGTGGGTAGTGGGGTACACCTAGTGGAGATAGGGGCAGACGACACCTATATAGTCAGCTAGGGGTACGTAAGGCTATTTATAAAGTTTCTGTGTGAAGCAATTGGGATCAAACAATAGGGTGACTGGTGTAATGCAGTGTAGTAATGTGCGGTGCAGTGTAGTAATCATTCGTTAGTAATTAGGTGTGCCTTTACCGTTATCTTTAACGTTATCTTAAACGCTATCTTTATCTTCCTAAGAGTTCATAGACATTTACTTGTCTTCCAGCTTATGCCTTAGTCTAGTTATTTTGATAATAGTATTGTTAGAATTATCATACTCGCAAGACTTAATGTCTGACCCCCTCTATTTCTATCCTTTTTCCCCCTCCAGGTCCTCAGGTTTGGCCTAGCTCTAGTGGAGTTTGATTGAATTGCTTCATCTCTCTTTGGAAAGCTTGGACCGTTGAAGTAAAGTCCAGATTGTTATCTTTCTAATGGCTATTTATGTAATGGGATTATGTATTTTGTTTTATGAAGATGGATATTGTACTTGGTTATGATCTATGGTTTTATGATGTAACAAACATATTTAATTTCCGCTGCAATAAAATGAAGTTTTAGATTCCAAGTACTATTTACTATCTGTCTTGTTGTAATTTTTCTGTTCTATATTCACTTATAACCTCCATGGAAGTTAATGCATTCCCTTCGTGAGTGACATTAATGGACGTGGGGTGTTACACGTGGTATCAGAGCTTAAGGTTACCAGAACAGATAAAAATACTTTAGAAAAATAGTTATTTTTGGAAGAAGTGTTTTCAAAAACATGTTTTAATGAGAAATTTAAAGAGAAAAGTTTTTAAGAAAAACATAATCCCTAATAGCCACATATCTTTATCTTTCGAATTCTCCATTTTGAATTTTTCCTTTTTCGTTTCAGCATGGCTGAAGATCTTAATCTACCTGACGGTGTAACGATACCAGGATGGTATAGGAGGTTATTGGAGGCTAGGGCCGCTGCAGGTCCAGCCAATGTTCCTCCACCACCAGTTGCACCCGTTCTTCCTCCTCCTCGCGTAGATACTTTTGCAAAGACGTGCAAGGAATTCAAGGCTACGGGTGGAAAACCATTTCAAGGGTCAGAAACGTTTGTGGTAGCTAGAGATTGGCTTAAGGAGGTAGAAGAATTGCTAGAAATCTTTGAAGTAGAAGAAGGGATGAGAGTTCGTTTAGAAGCTTGGTTGATGAAGGGAGAGGCCTCGTTTTGGTGGGAGGTCACTAATGGGAACGTCCTGTTGACTCTTGGGCGGATTTCAGACGTAGGTTCGAGGCGAAGTTTCTCTCAAGGGCGGAAGAAAATCTATATACGGAAAGGTTCTTGACATTGAAGCAAGGAAGCTCATCAGTGAATGAATATGTCAATAAATTTAATCAGTTAGCAAGGTTTGGCTTGGACTTAGTAAACACGCCGGAGAAGAAGGCTCTAAGGTTCGTGAAAGGCTTGAATGAACAATTGCAAGGGTTGGCTATGACCCACATCCCAATGGCGGCCACCTTTGAGAAGTTAGTAGAAATGGCGCTCATGCATGAGGAGAAAAGCGCTAAAGCTGATAAGGCACCCGAGAAGAAGGGGGATCAGAAGAAACCACAACAGCAAAACAAGAAGGGTGGAAAAGACAATAATGGCAAGGGAAAGAAGAAGTGCTTTAACTGTGGAACCCCAGACCATCTCAGCAAGGAATGCCGAAAGAAAAAGAAGACAGGCTGCTTTCATTGTGGCGATGCGGGACATTTACTGAAGGACTGCCCAAATATGGGACAGAGGGCAGGAGCTACCTCGGGAGGACAGGTGCAGGCTCTTATGGCACCAGGGCAGGCTAGGGGACAAGTTCAAGCTCTCGCGGTCCCACCGCTGCAAGGACGAGGTAGAACCATTTCTGTTGAAAGCTTAGTTTTTCTGTTTGGTCATCCTGTCCGTACCCTATTCGATTCGGGCGCATCGCATTCGTTTATCTCTACATCATTAGTTGAATCACTGCACTTAAACACCAGTTTAGTAGAGGATCCCTTAGTTGTTTCGAATCCAATTGGGGGCTCAGCTTATTTGTCTATGATGTGTTTGGATTTGAAAATTTCCATACTTAGCGTTGAATTTAGATGTGATGCTTATGTGTTGGGCTTCACGGGCTATGGGCTAATTTTAGGAATGGATTGGTTATCCGTAAAGGAGAGTAGTTAGGCTCGTGACTCGCCTTGGCAACACTCTTGGAATCTTCTGTAATCCCATAAATTCGGTTATGCTAAGTTATCTAAAATCGCTTGGCGCGTCTGAGGCAAATCTACGATCTGTTAGAGTGGTCCGAGAATATTCGGATGTGTTTGAGGAGGTGAACGGCTTGCCTCCGAAGCGGGAGATAGATTTTCGAATATATCTTGTGGATAATGCGAAACCAATATCATTGCCAGTACGCCACATGGCTCCACGTGAAAGGAGGGAACTCGATAAGCAAGTGAAGGAGTTGCTTGAGAAGGGGTACATAAGACGAAGTATATCGGAGTGTGGTGCTCCAGTAGTATTTGCCACGAAGGCGGATGGGTCCCTTAGACTGTGTGTGGACTATAGAGAACTTAATAAACTTACTAAGAAGAACAGACACCCACTGCCGAGGATTGACGATCTCTTCGATCAGTTAGTTGGCGCCTCAGTGTTTTCGCAGTTGGACTTAGCCACTGGGTTCCATCAGTTGAGAGTGGCTGAGGATAGCATAGACAAGGCTGCCTTTAGGACTCCGGACGGTTTCTATGAATGGCTAGTGATGCCCTTCGGTTTGACAAACGCCCCTGCATACTTTGTTGATCTGATGAGTAGGGTGGTTAGGGAGTACCTTAACAAATTCGTGGTAGTCTTTATAGATGACATCTTGATCTTTTCTAAGGATGAAGAAGAGCATGCCCTTCACCTTAGGGAAGTGTTGGAGACCCTACGAGCGCATAACCTTAAGGCTAAATTTTCTAAGTGTCACTTCTGGAGGAAGGAAGTACGGTTCTTGGGGCACGTGGTTTCCAAAGAAGGGATAGCTGTAGATCCCGCGAAGGTGGTGGCCATCCAAGATTGGAAGGTCCCTAAAAATGCTACCGAAGTGAGAAGTTTCTTGGGGTTGGCTGGCTACTATAGGAAGTTTATCAAAGACTTCGCAAAGATATCATCTCCAGTGACACGCTTGATGAAGAAGAACCTAGTTTTCACATGGGACGTAGATTGTGATGATGCGTTCCAACGTTTGAAGCGTGCATTGACTTCAACCCCAGTCTTAGTATTGCCAGACGGGAGTATGCCGTTTACCGTTTATACTGATGCTTGTGGGACAGGACTAGGCGCAGTCTTAATGCAAGAGGGTAGGGTATTAGCCTATGATGGAAGGCAGTTGAGAGCGCATGAGAAAAATTATCCTACACATGACCTAGAATTGGCCGCTATTGTTTTCGCGCTTAAGTCTTGGCGTCATTATCTTCTTGGCGAGAAATTCGAATTATTCACTGACCACAAGTCTTTAAAATACCTATTCTCTCAAAAGGACTTGAACTTAAGGCAGCAAAGGTGGATGGAGTTCTTAGCGTCCTACGACTTCGAAATAGCCTATACCCCTGGCAAGGGTAACGTGGTGGCAGACGCCTTAAGTAGAAAAAGATTATCCTTAAGTCCTTTGTTTGTTCAGCGGCGAAGTTTAGAATTCATTTCGATGTTTGACTTTAGACCTTCCGTTGACTTCATACCCGGTTTGCTAGCATCCTTGGAGGTCAGACCTACGCTTTTGGGAAGGATTGGCGAGGCACAGCGAGACGACCCGCAGTTGGTTGAGTTAGTAGAAAAACTCAAAGGAGGGGAGTCATCAAGCCATCTCTGTAGGTATACCCTAGACGATAAGGGTTGGTTACGTAGTGACGGTAGACTTTGTGTAACAAAAGACGATGACCTAAGGAAGACTATTCTTGACGAAGCACATCATTCGAAGATGACCATTCATCCCGGCGTGGACAAGATGTACAAAGACATGAAGAGAGTTTACTTTTGGGCCGGCATAAAGAAAGATGTGGCCGAATATGTCGCTAGATGCTTGGTGTGCCAACAAGTAAAAGAGGAGCAAAAGAAACCCGGTGGGTTACTTCACCCATTGGAGGTTCCACTATGGAAGTGGGAAAGTGTCTCGATGGATTTTGTGGATGGGTTACCGCGATCAAGGAAGGGTAATACGGGAATTTGGGTTATAGTAGATAGACTTACTAAAAGCGCCCATTTCATTCCCGTAAAGAGTAAGAGGATTGCTCCATGGTTAGCCTCCGTATACGTTCGAGAAATAGTTCATTTGCACGGTGTTCCTTCTAGCATAGTGAGCGATCGCGATCCTATTTT
This sequence comes from Allium sativum, assembly GCA_030737875.1. Taxonomy (NCBI): domain Eukaryota; kingdom Viridiplantae; phylum Streptophyta; class Magnoliopsida; order Asparagales; family Amaryllidaceae; genus Allium; species Allium sativum. The sequence continues at coordinate 18,265 of JASFAX010002059.1, forward strand.
CACTAGCGAATTTTGGAGAAGCTTACAAGAGGCGGTAGGGACTCAATTATGTTTGGGCACCGCATATCATCCTCAAACGGACGGCCAGACCGAGAGGGTGAATCGCATTCTAGAGGATCTGTTTAGGCTATGTATCCTAGACTTTGGGGGTACGTGGGAAGAGCATCTTCCATTGGTGGAGTTCGCATATAATAACAGCTTTCAGTCCAGCATTAGTACGGCACCATTCGAAGCTCTTTATGGACGACCTTGTCGTTCACCTACATGTTGGTGGGAATCTACGGATAAGATCTTACTTGGGCCCGATATGATATGGAGACTTCGGAGAAGAACGACTTGATTCGAAGGAGGATGAAAGCAGCACAGGATAGGCAGAAATCTTATGCGGATAAGAGGAGGACAGATCTCGAATTTGAAGTTGGGGACATGGTCTTTGTCAAAGTGTCTCCATTACGGAACGTTGTTCGCTTTGGGTCTGTTGGGAAATTAGCACCAAGGTTTGTAGCGTCGTTACCTATTAAGGAGAAAATTGGACATATGGCGTATAGAGTGGAGTTTCCCGAGAGACTTAGTGGTGTACACGACGTATTCCATGTGTCACATTTGAGGAAGTGCTTGCACGAGACCGCGGAAGTGGTAGAGCCGAGCTTTCTTAGAGAGGTGGAGATAGAGCGTGATGTGACAATTCGACGAGCTCCTACGCGCATTCTTGGGTCGGAGATCAAGAGCTTGAGGAATCGAGAGGTCAGACTATTCAAAGTGCAATGGGGAGATGATGAGAGCAACGCTACTTGGGAGACAGAAGAGAAGATGCGTTCACGATACCCTTTTCTTTTTGAGGGTATGTCTTTTAATTTCTCCTTTATCGCTTAGCTTGTACTTATCTTATCTTTAGTATATCCTCTCGCTAGTATCTTTGACCTTTAGTTAGGATAATCCTATGGTTGAAACATGTGTTTGAGACATGTTATGTATGGTGGATGCAAAGTGGATGCAAGTGTTTGCTAGTGGTTGCTCATGGATGCATATACACACACTATTAGGCACCAGATCGGCTCAGTCACTTCATATTGCATATTGCATATATATGGATGTATTTAGTAAAATGGATGTATAATGGTTGTATTATCATATAGTTGCTACATTCGGGTGGATGGTTGTGCACGCATATAGAATTAATATGTATCATTAGGAATCTTTTGCATACATATTGGACGCATGGCACTATCATGAATTGCACTAAGGAAGTCAACTGAATCAGTAGACCGCCTAATTTTGCATTAGATATGGACATATACAAACACTGTGCATATAAACATTAAAGCATTAGAAGTCTTTTAAGGACAATGGATGCTGGTGTTTGATGGTTGAGTAGATGGACGATTAGATGGTAGGATATACATTCTTCTTGACTTGGAGATTTCGGGGACGAAATCCTTTAAGGAGGGGAGAATGTAACACCCCATAATTTTATAACATTAAAATTCACAAATTAAAGTATACTTAATTTTTAGAAAAGAATTAAGTGAAATGGGTTGCGCAGAGAAATATATATATATATATTGATATAAATATATATAAAAATTAAAAATTAAATAAATAAATATGCGAAAAAGTTCAAAACAGCGAATTGGGAGGGGGAATAACGGAACCGGCCCATTTTTGAGGTCGACCCAGGCCCCGCTGGGTCGACTAGGGGTTAATCCAGGGTGTTTGGCTGTCAACCCGTGGGCCGATTCGCTCAAATGCAGATTTTGCATTTGATTGGTTCTCATGGTTCAGGGTTAATCTAATGGTCCTAAATAACTCCGTACACGTATAAATACATCCTAATGCTAACCCTAAACCTAATTAAAATAGAATAGTTACCGTCGCCATGGAAATCAATGGAGTCGCCGCCAACTAAGAAAGAAGAAAAGCAAATTCAATTCTAATTCTCTCAACCCTAAAGCAAAGCAAAACTCACTCTTTTCTTCTCTAAATTGTGAGTATGATGATCTTAACAAGATTATTATCATTTTAATTAGGTTGAGTTATGAATGGATTATGAGTAGATGATGTGAATTATCATATATGTTGTTGTAAACCCCTTTTGCTATCATGTATATTGTAAATCCAATGTTATGTGATGATGATATCTTATATGTTGTAAATCATGCTATGATGATGTTATGTATGTTGAAAGTTTCTATGCTAAGTTGTGATGAATCATACATGTTAAAAAGGCCATGATGTTACCATCTATGCTAGTTAGTTCATATTAATTAAATCATCATGTTTGGGTCATGTTGATCTATATGACAAGTCACATATGCAAGTTAGATTGATTAGAAAAGTTAGGAACATATACCAAGACATCTAGAATTATGCTATGACATATGTGATATCCTATGCTAGTTCACACCATCATTACGTTGCCTACAAACCCTATATGCAAGTTTATGTATAGATTTGGGCTATGATCATATCATATAAATTGAGACATTTAACAAGTTGACACCTTTTGATCCTTAACATGTGTAGTTTATGCAAGTTTCACCCCTATTATGATTAGATTTATTTTAATTGTCTATATGTTGTGATAATTTATCTTTGTGCTAGGTGTTAGACTATACAAGTCTAGCCTATATTACGCGTTGAATAAGCGAACGTATAAACGTGGGGTAGGGGTAATATTAAGGATTTAATATTAAAAAGTTGGGGTGCAATTGATATGATTTTGCATGCCATAAGTGGATGGCCATAATTGAGTCAATTATGGACATCATTAAAAGTTGACTTAATTAATAATTTGAATAGGGAATTATTAAAACTGGGGTAAAAGATTTTAAGCGTTAATCAATGCTTAGGACACGAGGCTGGACTCGTTTGTGACGTGAACCTGCCCGGACCCGCCCAGCAAATCCAGTGGTCACAAATGTCAGCCCAATGTGAGAGGTCCTAGGCCTAAACTAAAGCATAACGGTTGTAAAGACACGAGGTTAGACTCCTTTATGTGTAAGACTGCCCGGACCCGCCCGGCAAATCCAGCTGCCATAAATGCCAGTCTAATGTGAGAGGTCTTTATGAGGTTATGGCCTGAATGAATTAAGAAATAATTAACCGGATAAACATGTAAGGTGGGACATGGGGGTTAAGTAGGTGCATTGGGTGGCATGAGGAATCTAGTGGGTGCCCTTAGTGGCATGTGAAATACGATTAGTAAGACTTAACCAAACGCACATTTAAATGAACATGACTAAGAGGGTTAAGTGGGATATACTAGTGGCAAGCTTAGGTGGGTAGCTTGTGGGGGCCCATTTCGACCAGTATCCCAAACGTATCTTTGTGGCTCCACCCAAGTCGAGGACGGGACACGCATGCTGGGTTCGACTGTAAGAGGCCAAAACGGGAAGCGGTGGCAACGCAAGTCCAACGGGTTTCGTATGCGTGTGTGGACCAGGGCTGGTAGGTAAGACGTTGTTGCATCGTGTAGGTATAAGCCGTGCATTCTCAAGTTGTATCGGGTTGTCACTTTAGGGGAGTGATACACCCCACTGTGGGGCCAACACGAGTATCTACGTGTAGGGAGCCGATCGAAAGTGGGTAGTGGGGTACACCTAGTGGATATAGGGGCAGACGGCACCTATGTAGTCAGCTAGGGGTACGTAAGGCTATTTATAAAGTTTCTGTGTGAAGCAAGTGGGATCAAACAATAGGTGTACTGGTGTGGTGCAGTGTAGTAATGTGCGGTGCAGTGTAGTAATCATTCGTTAGTAATTAGGTGTGCCTTTACCGTTATCTTTAACGTTATCTTAAACGCAATCTTTATCTTCCTAAGAGTTCATAGACATTTACTTGTCTTCCAGCTTATGCCTTAGTCTAGCTATTTTGATAATAGTATTGTTAGAATTATCATACTCTCCATACTTAATGTCTTACCCCCTCTATTTCTATCCTTTTCCCCCCTCCAGGTCCTCAGGTTGGGCCCAGCTCTAGTGGAGTTTGATTGAATTGCTTCATCTCTCTTTGGAAAGCTCGGACCGTTGAAGTAAAGTCCAGCTTGTTATCTTTTTAATGGCTATTTATGTAATTGGATTATGTATTTTGTTTTATGAAGATGGATATTGTACTTGGTTATGATCTATGGTTTTATGATGTAACAAACATGTTTAATTTCCACTGCAATAAAATGAAGTTTTAGATTCCAAGTACTATTTACTATCTGTCTTGTTGTAAGTTTTCTGTTTTATATTCACTTATAACCTCCATGGAAGTTAATGCAATCCCTTCGTGAGTGACATTAATGGACGTGGGGTGTTACATCTATAAGGACAATGGATGCCTGTGTGTAACAACCCGTATTTTTGAATAACATTTTATAACATTAATGGAGGCAGAATTAAACCGTAAAATCTGAATCAAGGGAAACGGGCGGTGCCATTGCGTTCGTCTCGGAAAAATACGCGAATAGAGTCCGAGTTTTCGAAAATCGGAGTCCGTATGACCAAGGTATGGCCTCGCGAAGTTTCACGAAAAATTCACAAATTAAAATATACTTAATTAAGTGAAATGGGTTGCGCAGAGAAATATATATATTGATATATATATATATATATATAATTGAAAAATAAATAAATAAATATGCAAAAATGTTCAAAACAGCGAATTGAGAGAGGGGAATAACCGAACCGGCCGATTGTTGAGGTCGACCCGAGCTCGCTGGGTCGACTAGGGGTTAATCCAGGGTGTTTGGCTGTCAACCAGTGGGCCGATTCGCTCAAATGCAGATTTTGCATTTGAATGTTTCTCATGGTTCAGCTTTAATCTAAAGGCCCTAGATGGTTCCTACACTTGACTTCTTCCCCAAGACATGCTTTGATGGCTTGGATTGAATCTAGGGTTAATCCTATGGCTAATACTTTCCTAATCTTCTATAAAAAGACCCCTAAACCTAGCCTGAATCACCATTATTCAATCCTACAACTAAACTATGCCAAATTTGTTCCTCTCATGGCCTCCACCGTCATGCTAAAATTTCTAAGTTAATTTCTATGAGAGATTTTGAGTTCATACGAGTGTTTTCAAACTTGTATGAGTGTTCTTAGCTTGCATTGAAGTCAAGTTGCAACATTTCTATTTCAAAGCAAGGGTTTTTATTGAATTGGCTCAAGGGTTTTCATTTGGAGCTTGCATATTTGGGTTTTTGTTGCTTGCATAAGGGCTTCGTCTCAATCTTTATAATAAATATTTATTTGTGTCTTCATAGCGTTGTAAGTCCTTTTATACTTTCTTTCTTTGAACTCTAAAGTTAAATGAATGATGCAAGTTTGGTTGATCATTATATGCAAGTTTGGTTGATCATCATGATATGCAAGTTTGGTTGATCATTATGATATGCAAGTTTGGTTGATCATTATGCAAGTTATGTATGACACATGTTGCCATGTTATGCAAGTTGGGTTGATCATGTTATCATGTTATGCAAGTTTGGGTTGATCATGTTATCATGTTATGCAAGTTTGGGTTGATCATGTTATCATGCTATGCAAGTTAAACTTGAGTTTGTGGGCCTAAAGCTTCAAGCTTTATATTAAAGGTTGCATTTTGGCAATATGAAAGTTATCATATCCCTTATGATAACTTGCATGTGAGGCAAAATGCGAACTTCTAGCAACTTCTACATGTCATTTATCACCATGTATCACTCATATGCTAAGTTTGGTTTTATGCATGCTTTTGAAGCCTAATAATGCAATATGCAAGTATGTGAACATATGTACATTTCATATGCCACCATGTTAAACTTGTGGCTTCAACACCTTTATATCATGGTTATGCCAAGTTCCCTATTTTATCCTTTATGCGTTGTTGCGATTATGTAAACGATGGGATTACGTTGGGGTTGGGTAACATAATGACATGAACATGATTTTTGTAACATGACGTGATATGTTAAATTGTAATTATGTTTTGGAAACATAATGGACATGACACTTAGAAAATATGAGTGCGGCCAACTCGAGGTTGGGTTGAATTTGTAGCATAAATCTACCCGGACCCGCCCGGCTTAACTAGTGGCTACAAACAATAGGACCCAATGTGAGAAGTTGGTCATGTTGTGCTCGAACCCGAGGTTAGACCTAGTTGTGGTGTAAAGCTACCCGGACCCGCCCGGCTTAACTAGTAACCACAACAAAGTCTAATGTGAGAGGTTAAAGCGTATTAAGTTAATTAATGCCTCCTGATTAGGGTTAAGTCATGGCCCACTTAATACTTAAGCAATTTGGGCTTGATTGATTAATCGGGGTTAAGTCAGGAGCCTTGGGTACTCTTAACCAATTTAATCCACGTTTGGATCGGGTTAACCACATTTAACCCGTTAAGAAACCCTAGTTGCGTGGTCCTTTTCAGCGGTAAACTTCTTGGTAGTATCATTAGACCCTAGGACTAGGCTAGGGTGGGGCATGATTACTGGGTTGATTGTAAGAGACCAAAAGAGACGGCTGAATGATGCCCCGGTTGTTCAGGCGGACCATGGTCGTGCACATCAAGTCCGCAGTTGAACACGGGCACCGGTAGGTTTGGACTGTGCATCCTGTAATGGTGTCAGAGGGTTACACCATAGGGCCTGATACACCCTAGGGTGGACCCTGCACAGTCAACTACATTACATGATTAAGCCGCATGACACCGACACTTGACGAGTTAGGCTTATAGGGAGCCGATCGACTAGACCGAGTAGCTGGACCTTGATTTAGGTCATCTCATGATGTTGGGCCAACCTTGGGCCAAGGGATCAATTCATGTTTTTACTTGACATGTTAGAATGCTAGTACACCCGTGGTGCAAAACTTAACCTTGATTATGCGATGACACCTTTATCAATCTTGTTAGTTAATCATCATGCCAGTATGTTGTTATCCTCATGTTCATCTCAGCTTCTCATGCCAGTTAACTTTACTAGTTCATGGACAGATAGTAGTAGGGCTTACCAGTCTTTTTGACTGTCCTGTTTTCTTTCGCCTCTTGTCTTCCGTTTCCCCCCCTCAGGTCCTCAGGGTGGGAACATTGGAGCTTAGCTTGGATCTTTCTAGCTTGCTTACTGGATTTGCTCATGTACGGGTTTGGACATTGAGCTAGCTATGGTTTATCACTTCACTTTGGGAATAGTACTTTATGTATTTCAGTTTTTCAGTTTATGCTTTTATCTAGACTTTGTTTGTTGGAAAATAATGACTAAGTACTTTATTCTAACTTAACTGTGGTTTTGGAAATGCAAGTTTTATCCGCTGCTTTACTACTCTGTTTTACTTATATGTTCTGTCTTGTGATATCTGCATGCATGTTTACCTTGTTTAAACGCCCCTCCAAAGCTAGTGTCCTTGCAAGAGTGGCACTGGCGGAGGTGGGGTGTTACATTTGGTATCCGAGCATAAGGTTTACAAGATATGAGCAAAAGTGTTTTTGAAACTTACCTTTTGAAAAACTATTTTCAAAACCAATTAAGTATTTTCCAAAGAAAAGTCTATTATTTTAAAAGGCTATTCCCCAAAAGCCATAGCACTATCCTTCGTTTCTTCGTTCTGAATCTATCTTTTTCTTCGTTTCAGTATGGCCGATCTTAACCTTCCCGAGGGAGTGACCATTCCCGGATGGTTCCGGAGGTACTTGCAAGCTAGGACCAACGATGCGGGCCCAGCGACTACCCCCACCGTAACTGAAGTTCCTCCTCCTCCTCCTCCTTAGAATCCACAAGCGGATTTCGCAAAAGTTTGCAAGGACTTTAGGGCGATGGGTGGTAAGAACTTTGTCGGAACGGAGACTCCCGTGGAGGCAAGAAGGAGGTCAAGGCAAATGAGTCCCAAGGCAAGAAGGAAGATACCGAGAAAAGAGATAAGAACAACAACAACGCAAAAAAGACAAGAAAGTGCAACTTCTGTAGGATCACTGGGCACATAGCCAAGGATTGCAGGAAGAAGAAGAGGAAGTTAGGCAAGTGTTTTCATTGCAGAGAATCTGGACATTTTAGCAAGGATTGACCCAAGAAGCATGGACAAGGGCAAGGACAAACTCAGCAAGTAGGACCCTCTGGAGGGCAATTGCAGGCTCTCCTCGCTCTTCCAGCTTTTGATCGAGGTAGAGTTTTTATAGAAATTCATGTTTACATTTCTGATTTTCCTGTTCGCACCTTATTTGATTCTGGCGCATCGCATAGTTTTATCTCTTCTGATATTGTTGAAAGTTTGCACCTAAGTACTAGCTTAGTTGAGGATCCCGTTTGTGTTTCAAATCCAATTGGGGGTTCCGTCCATCGGTCTATGATTTGTGTGGATTTGAAAATTTCTATCTTGGCTGTAGAATTCACGTGTAGTGCTTATGTTCTCGGGGTCACGGGATATGGGTTGGTCTTGGGCATGGATTGGTTGTCCAGTTATGGAGCCATCCTCGATTGTGAGCATAGGGTGGAGAGGCTCATGACTCGCCTCGGTAATACCCTAGAAATTTCTTGTAACCCTAGAGGTCCCGTCATGTTATGTTATCTTGAATCTCTCGACTCGTCCATCGATGATCTGCAATCTGTAAGGGTGGTCCGAGACTATCCTGATGTCTTTGAAGAAGTTAAAGGGGTTATCCCCTAAACGAGAGACAGATTTTCGCATTTATCTAGTCGATAATGCCAAGCCAGTATCATTGCCCGTTAGGCACATGGCTCCACGTAGGGAGCTCAGTAAGAAAATCAAGGAGTTGCTTGAGAAGAATTTTATTAGGCAAAGCATTTCTGAATGGGGTGCGCCTGTGGTATTCGCTACTAAGGCGGATGGTTCGCTTCGCCTACATGTTGATTATCGAGAATTGAACAAGCTGACAAAGAAGAATAGGCACCCGTTACCGAGGATTGACGATCTCTTTGACCAGCTTGTTGGTGCTTCTGTTTTCTCTCAGCTCGATCTAGCCACCGGATTCCATCAGCTTAGAGTAGCTGAGGATAGCATTGATAAAATTGCATTTAGGACTCCAGACGGATTCTTTGAATGGCTTGTCATGCCATTCGGTTTGACTAATGCACCCGCATAATTCGTAGACTTGATGAGTAGGGTGTTCAGGGAGTTCCTCAACAAGTTTGTTGTCGTCTTCGTGGATGATATTCTGATCTTCTCAAAGGATGAGGAAGAACATGCTAGGCATCTCAAGGAAGTGATGGATACGCTTAGGGCGCATCAGTTGAAAGCCAAGTTCTCCAAATGTCATTTCTGGAGAAAGGAAGTTCGGTTTCTTGGACATATAGTTTCCAAGCAAGGCATAGCGGTGGATCCCGTGAAAGTGGTTGTGGTTCAAGACTGGAAGACTCCGAGGAATGCAACCGAAGTAAGAAGCTTCCTCGGTCTGGCGGGCTACTATAGGAATTTCATCAGGGACTTCGCTAAGATTTCAGCCCCTCTTACTAAGTTAACAAAGAAGGACTTAGTCTTTGCATGGGACGTGGAGTGTGAGCTTGCTTTTCAAAGGCTCAAGAGAGCCGTTACCTCAGCTCCAGTTTTGGCAACATGGATTGGCACTTGTTTTCAAGAGATAGTTTTCTGCGTGGGATACCGTATAATATGTAAACGAGATCCAAGATTCACTAACGAATTTTGGAAAGCTTGCATGAACCATGAGCACGCAGTTATGTTTAAGCCAAGTATTTTAGGCAAAGAATAAGTGGAAGTGGAACGAGAAGCAACGGTGAAATGAGTTCTAACTCATATTTTGGGAACAAGAATTAAGAACTACGGAATTGCAAAGATAAAAGACGGTCAGGGCACGATGGGATTAAGCACAAGAAAATGCGGCTTAGAAGATTGAAGTCTAGATACGCGCATTTAATCTCTTTCTAAGAGTATATCCTTGATCCCTATTGTTCCGTAGAGCTTACTCGCATGCTACCTTTTAAGTATATCCTCTCAGTCCTATCCTCAATCTTAGTTCTTTTACAAACCCCCTAAGGAGTATGGCTAGCCTGTTTGTGATATATGGTTGGGGTGAAGAAGTTCGCCACCAAACTATTTGGGCTTTATGGGATATGGGTAATAATTGATAGATTTACAAAGAGAGCCCATTTTATTCCGGTGAAAAGCAAGAGGACCGTATCACGGCTAGCATTTGTTTATCTTCAAAAGATAGTGCGGCTGCATGGAGTTCCTTCTAGCATAGTTAGCGATCGTGACCCAATTTTCACTAGCCAGTTCTGTAATAGTTTGCAAGAAGCAATGGGTACGCGATTGAATCTGAGTACAGCCTATCACCCCCGGACGGGTGGCCAAACCGAAAGGGTGAATAGAGTGCTAGAAGATCTTTTGTGGTTGATAGTTATTATTATAAGCAAACTCTACAAGAGGAAGGTGGTCTTCCCAAGTACCACCATAGGGATGGCACCATTTGAAGCTTTGTATGGGAGGCCGTGTAGGTCACCATCTTGTTGGTGGGAGACAACAGATAGACTTATACTTGGGCCCGATATGATACGGGACACATCCGAGAAAGTTGAATTGGTGAGAAGAAGGATGAAAGCGGCCCAAGATAGACAGAAATCCTATGCTGACAAGCGAAGGGCTGATTTGGAATTCGAAGTGGGAGACATGGTTTTCGTGAAGGTTTCTCCTTTGCGTAATGTGGTACGTTTTGGAGCAGTTGGGAAGTTGGCACCAAGGTTCATAGGACCCTTCCCTATCGTAGAGAGAATTGGAAAGATGGCCTATAAGGTGGAATTGCCCGAAAAGCTAGCCGGAGTGCATAATGTCTTTCATGTCTCGCATCTCCGGAAGTGTTTGCACAGACCCGCCAAAGTGGTTGAACCAAGTATTCTTGAAGACATGAAGGTGGAGGATGAAGCAACCCTGAGACGAGCTCCGATTCGTATCATGGAAATGAAGACAAAGAAGCTAAGAAGCAAAGAAGTTAAGCTTGTTAAGGCGCAATGGAGTGAAACAGAGGGAGACGCAACTTGGTAAACCAAGGAGAAGAGGCGCGTGCTTTATCCATTTCTCTTGGAGGATACTTTTTCAATCTCTTTTCCTAGATTGGTATATCTTCCCTTTGCTATCCATGCTTATCTAGTTTATCTTGTTTTGTAAATCTTGTCATGAGAACCTTAGGTAGAAACACTTGGTTGAAACATGTATTTGAAACATGTTATGTTTGATGTTTGCAAGTGGTTGCAAGTGTTTGCAAGTGGATACTCGTGGATGCATAATACACGTTAGGCACTAAGATCAGCTCAGAAACTTTCATACCGCATATGCATGAGTGTTTATGCTTATTCATGGATGAAAACTTGTTATGCTATCATGTGGATGTTGCATATGGATGAATGTTATGTGCACTCATGTAGAGATTATAAATTATGTTAGGAATTTGCATACATATGGACTCATTTCACTAACATATTTTGCATTAAGGGGGTTTACTGAATCAGTAACCTCCTGATTTTCGCATTAGATAAGTACATATACACACACCTTTGCATATGATCATACATCATTTAGAACCTTTTAAGGACAATGATTGCTCGTGGATGATGTTTTGAGTAGATGGATGATGGATGGTAGGATACGTTCTTCCTAACTTGGAGATTTCGGGGACGAAATCCTTTAAGGAGGGGAGAATGTAACAACCCGTATTTTTGAATAACATGTTATAACATAAATGGAGGCAGAATTAAACCGTAAAACCTGAATCAAGGGAAACGGGCTGTCCCATTGCGTTCGTCTCGGAAAAATACGCGAAATAGAGTCCGAGTTTTCGAAAATCGGAGTCCGTATGACCAAGGTATGGCCTCGCGAAGTTTCACGAAAAATTCACAAATTAAAGTATACTTAATTAAGTGAAATGGGTTGCGCAGAGAAATATATATATATATATTGATATATATATATATAATTGAAAATTAAATAAATAAATATGCAAAAATGTTCAAAACAGCGAATTGGGAGAGGGGAATAACCGAACCGGCCGATTTTTGAGGTCGACCCGAGCCCGCTGGGTCGACTAGGGGTTAATCCATGGTGTTTGGCTGTCAACCCGTGGGCCGATTCGCTCAAATGCAGATTTTGCATTTGAATGGTTCTCATGGTTCAGCTTTAATCTAAAGGCCCTAGATGGTTCCTACACTTGACTTCTTCCCCAAGACATGCTTTGTTGGTTTGGATTGAATCTAGGGTTAATCCTATGGCTAATACTATCCTAATCTTCTATAAAAAGACCCCTAAACCTAGCCTAAATCACCATTATTCAATCCTACAACTAAACTATGCCAAATTTGTTCCTCTCATGGCCTCCACCCTCATGCTAAAATTTCTAAGTTAATTTCTATGAGAGATTTCGAGTTCATACAAGTGTTTTCAAACTTGTATGAGTGTTCTTAGCTTGCATTCAAGTCAAGTTGCAGCATTTCTATTTCAAAGCAAGGGTTTTTATTGAATTGGCTCAAGGGTTTTCATTTGGAGCTTGCATATTTGGGTTTTTGGTGCTTGCATAAGGGCTTCGTCTCAATCATTATAATAAATATTTATTTGTGTCTTCACAGCATTGTAAGCCCTTTTCTACTTTCTTTCTTTGAACTCTAAAGTTGAATGAATGATGCAAGTTTGGTTGATCATTATATGCAAGTTTGGTTGATCATCATGATATGCAAGTTTGGTTGATCATTATGATATGCAAGTTTGGTTGATCATTATGATATGCAAGTTTGGTTGATCATTATGCAAGTTATGTATGACACCTGTTGCCATGTTATGCAAGTTGGGTTGATCATGTTATCATGTTATGCAAGTTTGGGTTGATCATGTTATCATGTTATGCAAGTTTGGGTTGATCATGTTATCATGCTATGCAAGTTAAACTTGAGTTTGTGGGCCTAAAGCTTCAAGCTTTATATTAAAGGTTGCATTTTGGCAACATGAAAGTTATCACATCCCTTATGATAACTTGCATGTGAGGCAAAATGCAAACTTCTAGCAACTTCTACATGTCATTTATCACCATGTATCACTCATATGCTAAGTTTGGTTTTATGCATGCTTTTGAAGCCTAATAATGCAATATGCAAGTATGTGAACATATGTACATTTCATATGCCACCATGTTAAACTTGTGGCTTCAACACCTTTATGTCATGGTTATGCCAAGTTCCCTATTTTATCCTTTATGCGTTGTTGCGATTATGTAAACGATGGGATTACGTTGGGGTTGGGTAACATAATGACATGAACATGATTTTTGTAACATGACGTGATATGTTAACTTGTAATTATGTTTTGGAAACATAATGGACATGACACTTAGAAAATATGAGTGTGGCCAACTCGAGGTTGGGTTGAGTTTGTAGCATAAATCTACCCGGACCCGCCTGGCTTAACTAGTGGCTACAAACAATAGGACCCAATGTGAGAAGTTGGTCATGTTGTGCTCGAACCCGAGGTTAGACCTAGTTGTGGTGTAAAGCTACCCGGACCCGCCCGGCTTAACTAGTAACCACAACAAAGTCTAATGTGAGAGGTTAAAGCGCATTAAGTTAATTAATGCCTCCTGATTAGGGTTAAGTCACGGTCCACTTAATACTTAACCAATTTGGGTTTGATGGATTAATCGGGGTTAAGTCAGGAGCCTTGGGTACTCTTAACCAATTTAATCCACGTTTGGATCGGGTTAACCACATTTAACCCGTTAAGAAACCCTAGTTGCGTGGTCCTTTTCAGTAGTAACCTTCTTGGTAGTATCATAAGACCCTAGGACTAGGCTAGGGTGGGGCACGATTACTGGGCTGATTGTAATAGACCAAAAGAGACGGCTGAATGATGCCCCGGTTGTTCAGGCGGACCATGGTCGTGCACATCAAGTCCTGAGTTGAACACGGGCACCGGTAGGTTTGGACTGTGCATCCTGTAATGGTGTCAGAGGGTTACACCATAGGGCCTGATACACCCTAGGGTGGACCCTGCACAGTCAACTACATTAAATGATTAAGCCGCATGACATCGACACTTGACGAGTTAGGCTTATAGGGAGCCGATCGACTAGACCGAGTAGCTGGACCTTGATTTAGGTCATCTCATGATGTTGGGCCAAGCTTGGGCCAAGGGATCAATTCTTGTTTTTACTTGACATGTTAGAATGCTAGTACACCCGTGGTGCAAAACATAACCTTGATTATGTGATGACACCTTTATCTATCTTATTAGTTAATCATCATGCCAGTATGTTGTTATCCTCATGTTCATCTCAGCTTCTCATGCCAGTTAACTTTACTAGTTCATGGACAGATAGTAGTAGGGCTTACCAGTCTTTTTGACTGACCTGTTTTCTTTCGCCTCTTGTCTTCCGTTTCCCCCCCTCAGGTCCTCAGGGTGGGAACATTGGAGCTTAGCTTGGATCTTTCTAGCTTGCTTACTGGATTTTCTCATGTACGGGTTTGGACATTGTGCTAGCTATGGTTTATCACTTCACTTTGGGAATATTACTTTATGTATTTCAGTTTTTCAGTTTATGCTTTTATCTTTACTTTGTTTGTTGGAAAATAATGACTAAGTACTTTATTGTAACTTAACTGTGGTTTTGGAAATGCAAGTTTTATCCGCTGCTTTACTACTCTGTTTTACTTATATGTTCTGTCTTGTGATATCTGCATGCATGTTTACCTTGTTTAAACGCCCCTCCAAAGCTATTGTCCTTGCAAGAGTGGCACTGGCGGAGGTGGGGTGTTACACTGTGTTTGATGATTGAGTAGATGGACGATTGGATGTTAGGATATACATTCTTCTTGACTTGAAGATTTGGGGGTCGAAATCCTTTAAGGAGGGAAGAATGTAACATCCCGTAATTCTGTTAATATTAATATTCACAAATTAAAGAATAATTAATCTCAGACGTGAGAATTGTGGGAAAAGGGTTGCGCCATTGTGTTCGTCTTGGAATTCTGGTTGAAATAGAGTCTGAGTTTGCATGATTTGGACTTCGTATGAAGAAGTTATGGCCATTGGAAGTTTTAGAAAATTCAAAACAGATTTCGGAAAATTTAAAATTCAAAATTCGAAGTCAAACGGGCTAGGCGGGAAATTTCCCGCCCAGCACCCAGGTCGACTAGGGAGTCGACACCCCAGGGACCAGGTCGACTGCGCAGTCGACCTGAGTGTCAACCTGGTCCAGGCGGCTAGGGTTTGACTGAGCCCAATCTTGAGCTGCTGATGTGTCTTTAGGGCTGAGTTGGCAAATTAAACGGTTCAGGATAGTTCTGAGTTGATCTGACGGTCTAAATAAATCCTAAACTCTATAAATACCTAGGTAGTCTCTCACTCTAATTCACATGAAAAATAGAATAGCCACCGTCATACCGCCGCCATGTAACACAGTGTAGCCGCCGCCAACTAAGAAGGAAGAAAGCTAATCAAAACCCTAATTCTACTCAACTCTAAAGCAAATCAAGACTCTCTTTCTTCTCTAATTGTGAGTATGATGATCTTAACAAGATTATTGCAAACAAATTAGATTAAGTCGTGATATGGATCATAAGAAAATGATGTGAATTGTCATATATGTTGTTGTAAACCTTATGCTATCATGTATGTTGTAAATCCTATGTTATGTGATGATGATACCCTATATGTTGTAAATCATGCTATGATGATATTGTATAGGTTGTAATTTTCTACGCTAAGTTGTGATAAATCATACATGTTATAAAGTCATGATGTTATTATCTATGCTTATTAGTTCATGTTAATCAAATCATAATGTTTGGGCTATGTTGATCTATATGACAAATCATGTATGCAAGTTTAGATTGATTAGTAAAGATTATGGATATATGCCATGACATCTATTTAGATCTAGAATTATGACATCTAGAATTATGCTATGACATATATGAATTCTATGTATTAGATGCTAGTTCGCACCATCATTATGTTGCCTAAACCATATAAGCTAGTCCATACATGAATTTGGATTATGATCATATTATGTGAATTGTGACATTTTACCGAACAAGTTGACACCTTTAGGTCCATGACATGTGTAGTTTTGTGCAAGTTTCACCCCTATTATGATTAGATCTGTTTTAATTGTCTATATGTTGTGATAATTTATCTTTGTGCTATGAGTTAGAATTTTCGAGTCTAACGTATATTTTGCGTTGAATAAGCGAACGTATAACGTGGGGTAGGGGTAATATTAAGGATTTAATATTGAGAAATTGGATGCAGTTGATATGATTTTGCATGCCATGAGTTGATGGCCATAATTGAGTCAATTATGGACATCATTAAAATTGGAATTAATCAATAATTTGAATAGGGAATTATTAAAACTGGGGTAAAAGATTGTTAGTGTTAATCAATGCTTAGGACACGAGGTTGGACTCGTTTGTGACGTAAAACTGCCCGGACCCGCCCGGCAAATCCATTAGTCACAAATGTCAGCCCAATGTGAGAGGTCCTAGGCTCAAATAAAAGCATAACAGTTGTAAAGACACGAGGTTAGACTCTTTTATGGTGTAAGACTGCCCGGACCCGCCCGGCAAATCCAGCTTCCATAAATGCCAGTCTAATGTGAGAGGACTTTATGAGGTTATGGCCTGAATGAATTAAGAAATACTTAACCAGATAAACATGTAAGGTGGGACATGGGAGTTAAGTAGGTGCCTTGGGTGGCATGAGGAATCTAGTGGTTGCCTTTAGTGGCATTTGAAATACGAATAGTAAGACTTTACCAAACACACATGTAAATGAACATGACTAAGAGGGTTAAGTGGGATGTACTAGTGGACAAGCTTAGGTGGGTAGCTTGTGGGGGCCCCTTTCAACCAGTATCCCAAACGTATCTTTGTGGGCTCGACCCAAGTCGAGGATGGAACACGCATACTGGGCTTGACTATAAGAGGCCAAACGGGGTAGCGGTGGCAACGCAAGTCCAACGGGTTTCATATGCGTGTGTGGACCCGGGCTGGTAGGTAAGACGTTGTTGCATCGTGTAGGTATAAGCCGTGCATTCTCAAGTTGTATCGTGTTGCCACTTTAGGGGAGTGATACACCCCACTGTGGGGCCAGCACGGGTATCTACGTGTAGGGAGCCGATCGAAAGTGGGTAGTGGGGTACACCTAGTGGAGATAGGGGCAGGCAGCACCTATGTTGTCAGCTAGGGGTACACGAAGCTATTTATATAATTTCCAAGTGAAGCAAGTGGGATCGACCTTTAGGGTGACTGGTGTGGTGTAGTGTAGTAATTATTCGTTAGTATTAGGTGTGCCTTTAACGTTATCTTTATCTGCTCTTCCATACCCAATAGTTCATAGATATTCCTTGTTTTCCAGCTTATGCCTTAGTCTAGTTATTTTGGTAATAGTATTGTTAGAATTATCATACTCGTCAGACTTTATGTCTAACCCCCTCCATTTCTATTCCTTTTCCCCCTCCAGGTCCTCAGGGTGGGCCCAGCTCTAGTGGAGCTTGATTGGATTGCTTTATCTCTCTTTTGGAAAGCTTGGACCATTGAAGTAAAGTCCAGCTTGTTATCTTCTTTAATGGCTATTTATGTAATGGGATTATGTATTCTGTTTATCAAGATGGATATTGTACTTGACTCTGATTTATGGTTTTATGATGTAACAAACATGTTTAATATCCGCTGAAATAAAATAAAGTTTTGGATTTCCAAGTACTACTTATTATCTGTCTTGTTGTAATTTTTTGTTCTGTATTCACTTAAAACCTCCATGGAAGTTAATGCATTCACTTTGTGAGTGACATTAATGGACGTGGGTTGTTACATGCAATGTAGACTAAATCAACATACATATATGTGAATTTGCAACATAGGCTAAATCAACTTACATATATGTGAACTTGCATTGCAATAGGGATCTAACTAAATAGGTGTCACATGAATTAGCATATGATTCAGACTACATAAGCCTAAACATGTTTATATCTAGGCATAACATCGAACATCACTAGCATATGACAAGAATGTGGCATGTCCATAAAGTATGTATAATTTTATCACATGTGTGAACTAGATCCAATCACGTTTACTACTATAACATGGAACTGGTATTAAAATGGATCTTGGCATGGATCCAAATATGAACTTGCAACTTTTGTATAAACATATGAGCATGTATATGAACTTAATCATTTAGACATAGAAGTTCTATTGTACAGCATATAACTTGTCATAATCACCTAAACATATATGTGTAGATATGAACCAAATAACTTGTATGTGAATTTGAATAGTGTGAAAACCCGTAACTTCCCCGTGAAGGAAATCGCGGATAGTTCGAGAACAAGCCACATCAGAACGCAGACGGAAGAACATTTCATTGTATATTACAACAATTCCATCAGATTACAAGAATATACAGATTATGAACCAATATTACACAGAAATATCAGAGATATAAATTACATTTAAATACAAAGCAGCGGAAAATAATACAACACACAACTAGAAGTAGATATACGGATACAAAGCTTTCCGGATATCATTCCAGCTGTAAACCAGGATCCTGTGAATATAAATCTGCAAAACCAAAACTACTAGCTGCCCGTGTCAAAATAACGGCACCCAGAGTTTAGGTCAAAACAATAAACTCCAGGTCAGTCATGGGACTAGTGGGAGAACTAAAACAGTTATTTATCTTTATTTTAAAGTTAGGTAAATCAAGGGACCACGCCGTATAACATAGAACGGGTTTCCTCCCAAGAATACCAGTGCATAAAACAAACAGCGCAATGCTAAATAGAGAAAAATGAAGCTGTTATAAGACCCAGGTCCTATCAAACAATGCAACGCAAGCCGGGGGATAGGGTTTTCCCTTATAATAGCCAAAGAATGCTTGATACGTTTAAAACAAATCTTTTGATACTATTATAAGTGCATAGTTTATAAAACAACTTCAAATCATAAGTATCAATCATAGGCGGCAAGGGTACCATATATCATGTCGCCATACTAGGCTCTACAAATAAAACCGCAAATGTCACGTATTTGGAAATTGGATTTCCATCTATGAACCGAGGCAAAAGATAGTCCTCAACAGATTTGAGACGCTCTAGCCCGTGTCTCAGGATCAGAGCTCGAGTGACCCTTGGATCGTCAGTGTCGGTCCACCGATGTGGATTAAAATTCCTAAACACTGCGTTTCCCTACACTTTGGGGTGTCAATGTGCAAACGAATGACTCCATCGAACCTGGAACGTCCGATCAAACCGAGGCACCTCGCAACAGTAACAACCACACAGGTGAAAAGTATATAAATGTCAGGGCTGGTAGGTCACTGACACCACCCTAGCTAGAAAGAAACGCGTGCCCTCCCTGAGGTCCTCTCCCGTTTTTGGTTCACAACCGGGGTGTGAGGCTCGCGAATTCACGTTACACAAAGCTGTTCCACATAGGATGTGCTTTGATCATCAACCATAAGACTTTGCTTTTCAACAGAAGCCTTGATCATTTGCCACTTAGGCATGCCACACAGGCAATTCACTCTATGCTTTTGATATCCATCAGTATATAACCCCTGAGCTCGTACGTCTCAGAGAAGGGGGTTAAGCAAAAGAATAAATTCTCCGCCGCCAAACAGATATATATTTAATAGAAATCAATCACACAGACTAAAATCCAATGTCAGACACACAGTCCATTTACAAGTCCGTTCTGGGTCTGAACGAAACCGGAGGCACCTAGTACCCCGCATATCCATCGATCTCCAAGTACGTCTGGACGATCACCAACTGTTTCCATCTTCTTGGGTGTACAGCCCAATCAAGATCATCAGTAATCACCCAAATGATGTGAAGACTTCCAGTCTTCAACCACCGTCTTCATCTTCGACACCACGTCGAATTAGTTATTCAGAATGGGATAAACCCGGTCTTTCTGAACAACTCGCGTATATATATAATAAACACGTGTTACACAAACACAACATACGCCTCTTTCCAATTCAGAATATTCTTTTATTCAAATATTCTTATATTTTGGGAAAGGTTCCCATTAATTTTATCAAAGATAAATTCTTTAAATTTATTCTTTAACCTCCTTTGAATATCAATTCAAACTAGTCGG
The DNA here is from genome assembly GCA_030737875.1 of Allium sativum. Lineage (NCBI taxonomy): Eukaryota > Viridiplantae > Streptophyta > Magnoliopsida > Asparagales > Amaryllidaceae > Allium > Allium sativum. The sequence goes on from JASFAX010002059.1 coordinate 38,345, forward strand.
GATTAGCGAACCACACCGAAGTAATCATTTATTTTAGTTTCCCAATCCCAACCTATTCATCCCATGAAGTAAAACTGGTCATACTTCATATCTAACACCACGGTGTTATCGATAAATTCAATTACCATTTCACGTTTAAATCTAATTAAAGATTTAACTATCGCCTGGAGTAAAACTGGTGATACTCCATTCTCGATCATTTCAATCTAATTAAAGATTCATTAAAACTCCACTTAGTTTTAATCTTTAACTGTGTTAAAGAATCAGTGTCATTTTAAAACACGGTTCACGATAAACCCAAAATCACATTCATTAATTATCGGGTTAAAGAACAAGTGTTATTTAAAAAACCGTGTCATTTTAAAACACGGTTCACGATAAACCCAAATTCACATTCATTAATTATCGGGTTAAAGAACAAGTGTTATTTAAAACACTGTTCATGATAAACCCAAAAATCAATACCAACTCAATTCCAATTAAATATTATTTATTTGGTACACTTCATTAAATCTAAATAAAAAGATTTAATCCTTTTCTCAACTGGGCTTAAGAACAGTGTTAATGAAGACACCATTCACGACAAACCCAAATCACATTTGATATTAAATACAAGGCTCTGAATAGAAAATATATCGGCTTATATTCAATATCAAATTCTACGACCAACAAATATCGTATTGGAAATAACGATATATATACATATCTTTCAAATTTCCATAACAACATCTGTATGATCACGAAATCCAACATCGAAATATTCCAAAGACAATTTCGATTCAAATCCATTTCAATTCAGTTATTGGAAATTCTGGTTATATTTCAAAACCATTTCAAACTCACTTTATTTATTTTAAAAATAAATAAATTACTATTCTAGTTCAAAACTAGTTCATTTCGATAAAAATCTATTTTGATCTTTTCAAATATGGATTTTTTCATCCCAATTCTTTACAAATCATTTCTTATGATTTCACACAAATTATTACTATTTTTAATAATTTTATCAAGGCCCGTACAGTCGATTTCCATCAATGGCCATCGATCTACACTTACAGCGACCTTTTTCAAATTTGATTTGAACAGAATTCCAAATCCAACCGTTAGATTTCTAATTTCCAATATCCGTTAGAAAGCTCTTTTCGATACGAACCCAATGGTTCCGGTTTTAGGAGAATCCGACGGTCGGATCTCCCGCAATATCCGTTCAAAGTCAATGGTCGAAATTCGCGAACTGCCGCGGCGCGGCGCATTCTATTTAGGCCATTATATTATATATATAATATATATAATATATACTTCATCGATTTCCTTTCAAAATGTATTTTATAAATCGTTTTAAATTCGTTTTCAAAACGATTTCAACTTCTATTTCAACTTCAAATCAAAATCGAATTTTCCAACATAAATCCATTTTCATTTCATTTCGAATTGATTTAATTCAAATTGATTTCTAATTCAATTTCTGTTCGTTTTCAATTCAATTCAATTTCAATTTCAATTCGAATTCATTTCTATTCAATTTCAATTCGAATTCATTTCTATACATTTTCAATTTGAATTCATTTTGTAACACCCCACCTCCGCCAGGGTGACTCTTGCAAGCACACTGGCTTTGGAGCGGCGTTAAACAAGGTAAACATGCATGCAGATATCACAAGACAGAACATATAAGTAAAACAGAGTAAATAAAGCAGTGGATCAAACTAGCATTTCAAAACCATAGTCATGTTACAACAAAGTACTTGATCATTATTTTCCAACAAAACAAAGTCTAGCATAAACTGAAAAACTGAAATACATAAAGTACTATCCCCAAAGTGAAGTGATAAACCATAGCTAGCTCAATGTCCAAAACTGTACATGAGCAAATCCAGTAAGCAAGCTATAAAGATCCAAGCTAAGCTCCAATGTTCCCACCCTGAGAACCTTAGGGGGGGGAACGGAAGAAAAGAGGCGAAAGAAAATAGGTCAGTCAGAAAGACTGGTAAGCCCTAACTACTATCTGTCCATGAACTAGTAAAGTTAATTGGCATGAGAAGCTGAGATAAACATAAGGATAACAACATACTGGCATGATGATTAACTAACAAGATAGATAAAGGTGTCATCGCATAATCAAGGTTAAGTTTTGCACCACGGGTGTACTAGCATTCTAACATGTCAAGTAAAAATAAGGATTGATCCCTTGGCCCAAGCTTGGCCCAATATCATGAGGTGACCTAAATCAAGGTCCAACTACACGGTCTAGTCGATCGGCTCCCTATCAGCCTAACTCGTCGTGTATCGGTGTTATACGGTCCAAACATGAAATGTAGTCGACTGTGCTAGGTCCACCCTAGGGTGTATCCGGCCCTAGGTTGTCAATCACTGACACGAAACAAGCACGCACAGTCCAAACCTACTGGTGCCCAAGTCTGTCTTTCATCCCCGTTCAATGTGCACGACCATGGTCCGTCGGAATCTACTATGGCGCACCTACTTTTGCCGTCTTTTTGGTCACTTACACTCCAGCCCAGTAATCGTGCCCCACCCTAGCCTAGTCCCTAGGGTATCCGATACTCCCTAGTGGATTACTACTGAGAAGGACCACGCAACTAGGGTTTTCTAGTGGGTTAAGTGTGGTTAACCCCATCCAATCAAGTATCAAGTTGGTTAAGTGTACCCAAGGTTCATGACTTAACCGCGTCAACCCATCATGTCTAATTGGTTAAGTATTCAAGTGGTCCATGACTTAACCCTACCATGTGGCATTAATTAGTTTAATGCACCCAACCTCTCACATTAGACCTTGTTGTGGTTACTAGTTAAGTCGGGCGGGTCCGGGTAGCTTTACACCACAACTTGGTCTAACCTCGGGTTCGAGCACAACATGACCAACTTCTCACATTGGGTCCTATTGTTTGTAGCCACTAGTTAAGTCGGGCGGGTCCGGGTAGATTTATGCTACAAACTCAACCCAATCTCGAGTTGGCCACACTCATATTTTCTAAGTGTCATGTCCATTATGTTTCCAAAACATAATTACAAGCTAACATATCACGTCATGTTATAAAAACCATGTTCATGTCATAATGTTACCCAACCCCAACGTAATCCCATCGTTTACATGATCGCAACAACGCATAAAGGATAAAATAGGGAACTTGGCATAATCATGACAAAAAGGTGTTGGAGCCACAAGTTTAACATGGTAGCATATGAAATGTACATATGTTCATATACTTGCATATTGCATTATTAGGCTTCAAAAGTATGCATAAAACCAAACTTAGCATATAAGTGATACATGGTGATAAATGACATGTAGATGTTGCTAGAAGTTCGCATTTAGCCTCACATGCAAGTTATCATAAGGGATATGATAACCTCCATGTTGACAAAATGCAACCTTTAATATAAAGCTTGAAGCTTTAAGCCCAAAACTCAAGTTTAACTTGCATAACATGATAACATGTGTATAATGATCAACCCAAACTTGCATAACATAGCAACATGTGTCATACATAATGATTAAACCAACTTGCATATCATAATGATCAACCAAACTTGCATATCATAATGATCAACCAAACTTGCATATCATAATGATCAACCCCAAACTTGCATCATTCATCTAACTTTATAGTTCAAAAAGAAAGTAGAAAAGGGCTTACAATGCTATGAAGACACAAATGAATATTTATTATAAAGATTGAGACGAAGCCCTTATGCAATCACCAAAAAACCCAAATATGCAAGCTCCAAATGAAAAACCCTTGAGCCAAATCAATAAAAACCCTTGCTTTGTAATAGAAATGTTGCAACTTGACTTGAATGCAAACTAAGAACACTCATACAAGTTTGAAAACACTTGTATGAACTCAAAATCTCTCATATAAATAAACTTAGAAATTTTAGCATGAGGGTGGAGGCCATGAGAGGAACAATTTTGACATAGTTTAGTTGTAGGATTGAATAATGGTGATTAAGGCTAGGCTTAGGGGTCCTTTTATAGAAGATTAGGATAGTATTAGCCATAGGATTAACCCTAGATTCAATCCAAGCCATCAGATCACGTCACTAGCCAACAAAACAGGTCAAAACAGCCAAAATGGTGCACCAGTTTGCCTGGGTCCGACCAGGCAGGTCGACCCCCAGGTCGACCCTGGGGTCGACTCCCCAGTCGACCTGGTCCCACCCAGGTCGACACCCAGGTCGACCCCCAGGTCGACCTGGTCTGGGCGGGATTTTTCCCGCCTACCCTGATTTTCTGAAATTTGAATCTGTTTTGAAATTTGAATTTTTCGTGAAACTTCGCGAGGCCATATCTCGGTCATACGGACTCCGATTTTCGAAAACTCGGACACTATTTCGCGTATTTTTCCGAGTCGAACGCAATGGCACACCCCGTTTCCCTTGATTCAGATTTTACAATTTAATTCTGCCTTGATTTATGTTATAACATGTTATTCAAAAATACGGGTTGTTACATTCTCCCCTCCTTAAAGGATTTCGTCCCCGAAATCTCCAAGTTAGGAAGAACGTATCCTACCATCCATCATCCATCTACTCAAAACATCATCCACGTGTAGTCATTGTCCTTAAAGGATTCTAAATGTTGTATGATCATATGCAAAGGTGTGTGTATATGTACTTATCTAATGCAAAAATCAGGCGGTTACTGATACAGTAAACCTCCTTAATGCAAAGTATGTTAGTGAAATGAGTCCATATGTATGCAAATTCCTAACATAACTCATAGTCTCTGCATGACTGCACATAACATTCATCCATATGCAACATCCACGTGATAGCATAACAAGTTTCATCCATGAATAAGTATAAGTACTCATGCATATGCAACATGAAAGTGTGTGAGCCGATCTTAGTGCCTAATGTGCATCATGCATCCACGAGTATCCACGTGCAAACACTTGCAACCACTTGCAACCATCAAGCATAACATGTTTCAAATACATGTTTCATCCAAAGGGTTTCTACCTAAGGTCCTCATGACATGATTAACGAGATAACAAGATAAACAAGATAAACATGGATAAAAAGAAAGATATGCTAATTAGGAAAGAGGTCGAGAATGTACCCTCAAAAAGGAATGGATAAAGCCCACGCATCTTCTCCTTGGTTTCCCAAGTTGCGTCTTCATCGGCTTCACTCCACTGAACTTTCACCAATTTGACTTCTCGATTCCTTAACTTCTTAATCTCCATTCCCAAGATACGAATCGGAGCTTTTCTCAAGGTTGCTTCATTCTCTACCTCAATGTCTTTAAGAATGCTTGGTTCAACCACCTCAGCGGACTCATGCAGGTACTTTCGGAGATGCGAGACATGAAAGACATTATGCACTCCGGCTAGCTTCTCGGGCAATTCCACCTTATAGGCCATCTTTCCAATTCTCTCTATGATAGGGAAGGGTCCTACGAACCTTGGTGCCAGCTTCCCAACTGCTCCACCACATTATGCAAAGGAGAAACCTTCACGAAAACCATGTCTCCCACTTCGAATTCCAACTCTGCCCTTCGCTTGCCAGCATAGGATTTCTGTCTATCTTGGGCCGCATTCATCCTTCTTCTCACTAATTCAACTTTCTCGGATGTGTCCCGTATCATATCGGGCCCAAGTATAAGTCTATCTGTAGTCTCCCACCAACAAGATGGTGACCTACACGTCCTCCCATACAAAGCTTCAAATGGTTCCATCCCTATGCTGGCTTGATAGCTATTATTATACGCAAACTCTACAAGAGGAAGGTGGTCTTCCCAAGTACCACCGAAGTCGAGAACACAAAGCCTCAAGAGATCTTCTAGCACTCTATTCACCCTTTCGGTTTGGCCATCCGTTTGGGGGTGATAGGCTGTACTCAGATTCAATCGCGTACCCATTGCTTCTTGCAAACTGTTCCAGAACTGGCTAGTGAAAATTGGGTCACGATCGCTAACTATGCTAGAAGGGACACCATGCAACCACACTATCTCTCGAAGATAAATAGTTGCTAGCCATGATGCGGTCCTCTTGCTCTTTATTGGGATGAAGTGAGCACTCTTCGTAAGTCTGTCAACTATGACCCATATGCTTGTATTCCCTTTTCCGGACCTAGGCAATCCATCCACAAAATCCATAGAAATACTCTCCCACTTCCATTGCGGGACCTCCAACGGATGTAATAGCCCACCTGGTTTCTTCGACTCGGCTTTCACTTGTTGGCACACCATGCACTTTGAAACATACTCTGCCACATCTTTCTTCATTCCGGTCCAAATGAAAATGCGCTTCATATCTCTATACATCTTATCTCCACCAGGATGTATAGTCATCTTCGAGTGATGTGCTTCTTCAAGAACTTTATGCACCAAGTCTCCTACTTGTGGAACGCATAGCCTTCCATCACGCCTTAGCCAACCTTTATCATCAATAGTATATCTAGCAAGGTGACTAGACGTCTCACCACGAATCAACTTGTCCATGACCTCGACTATCTGTGGATCTTCCTTCTGCGAAGCCCCAACTTGATCAAGAAGTGTGGGTCTAAGCTCAAGGGATGCTAATGAACCCGTCATCGACTCAACAGCCGTCGTGAAATCAAAGGTTGCCAAGAATTCTAAGTTCTTCATCTTAATGAACAAGGGGCTCAAAGTCAATCTCCTTCTGCTTAGTGCATCTGCCACAACATTACCCTTGCCAGGGGTATAAGCTATCTCGAAGTCATAAGATGCCAAGAATTCCATCCACCTTTGCTGCCTTAGATTCAGATCTTTTTGCGAGAAGAGGTACTTGAGTGACTTGTGATCAGTATACAACTAAAACCTTTCGCCTAGAAGATAGTGGCGCCAGGATTTGAGTGCAAAGACGATTGCTGCTAACTCCAAATCATGGGTGGGATAGTTCCTCTCATGAACTTTAAGTTGCCTACCCCCATAACATATCACTCTTCCCTCTTGCATCAGAACAGCTCCTAACCCCGTGCCACATACATCTGTGTACACGGTAAACATCTTACCACTATCGGGTAATGCCAAAACTGGAGCTGAGGTAAGGGCTCTTTTGAGCTTTTGAAAAGCAAGCTCACACTCCAAGTCCCATGCGAAGACTAAGTTCTTCTTCGTCAACTTAGTAAGAGGGGCCGAAATCTTAGCGAAGTCCCTGATGAACTTCATATAGTAGCCCGCCAGACCGAGAAAGCTTCTTACTTCGGTTGCATTCCTAGGAGTCTTCCAGTCTTGAACTACAACCACTTTCGCGGGATCCACCGCTATGCCTTGCTTAGAAACTATATGTCCAAGAAACCGAACTTCCTTTCTCCAGAAATGACATTTGGAGAACTTGGCTTTCAACTGATGCGCTCTAAGCGTATCCATCACTCCCGTGAGATGCCTAGCATGTTCTTCCTCATCCTTTGAGAAGATCAGAATATCATCCACGAAGACAACAACAAACTTGTTAAGGAACTCCCTGAACACCATACTCATCAAATCTACGAAGTAGGCGGGTGCATTAGTCAAACCGAATGGCATGACAAGCCATTCAAAGAATCCATCTGGAGTCCTAAACGCAGTTTTATCAATACTATCCTCAGCCACTCTAAGCTGATGGAATCTGGTGGCTAGATCGAGCTGAGAGAAAACAGAAGCACCTACAAGCTGGTCAAAGAGATCATCAATCCTCGGTAACGGGTGCCTATTCTTCTTTGTCAGCTTGTTCAACTCTCGATAATCAACACATAGACGAAGCGAACCATCCGCCTTAGTAGCGAATACCACCGGGGCACCCCATTCAGAAATGCTTCGCCTAATAAAAAAATTCTCAAGCAACTCCTTGATTTGCTTACTGAGATCCCTTCTTTCACGTGGGGCCATGTGCCTAACGGGCAATGATACTGGCTTGGCATTGTCAACTAGATAAATGCGGAAATCTATCTCTCGTTTAGGGGATAACCCCATAACTTCTTCAAAGACATCAGGATAGTCTCGGACCACCCTTACAGATTGCAGATCATCGATGGACGAGTCAAGAGATTCAAGATAACATAACATGACGGGACCTCTAGGGTTACAAGAAATTTCTAGGGTATTACCGAGGCGAGTCATGAGCCTCACCACCCTATGTTCACAATCGAGAATGGCTCCATAACTGGACAACCAATCCATGCCCAAGATCAACCCGTATCCCGTGAACCCGAGAACATAAGCATTACACGTGAATTCTACGGTCAAGATAGAAATCTTCAAATCCACACAAATCATAGATAGATGGGCGGAACCCCCAATTGGATTTGAAACACTGACGGGATCCTCAACTAGACTAGTACTTAGGTGCAAACTTTCAACAATGTCAGAAGAAATAAAACTATGCGATGCGCCAGAATCAAATAAGGTGCGAACAGGGTAATCAGAAATATAAACAAGGCTTTCTACAGAAATACTACCTCGGTCCTGAACTGGAGCAGCGTTGAGAGCATGCACTTGCCCTCCAGAAGGTCCTGCACGCTGATTCTGCCCTTGTCCTTGCTTCTTGGGGCAATCCTTGCTAAAGTGTCCAGTCTCTCCACAATGAAAGCATTCGCCCTGCTACCTCTTCTTCTTTCTGCAATCCTTGGCTATGTGCCCAACAATCCCACAGAAGTTGCATTTTCTTGGGTCCTTTGCCTTGGCCTTGTTGCCTTTGTTGTTCTTGTTGTTCTTGTTATTCTGATTGCTCTGATTTCCTCCCCACTTGGAGTCTGTCTTCTTGGCTTGAGTCTCATTAGCCTTGACTTCCTTCTTGCCATTCTTATCGTCTCCTTGAAGCAATGCCATGTCTACTAGTCCTTCAAAAGTGGCCCCCATGGGTATATGAGATAGGGCTAAACCTTGTAATGGCTCATTCAACCCTCGTGCAAAGCGTAAAGCCTTCTTCTGGGGAGTATTAACCATTTCCAAACCGGATCGGGCGAGCTTGTTAAACTCATTCACATACTCCCTCACTGTCATGTCCCCTTGCTTCAAAGATATAAACTTCTCCAATTGCAGATTCGCCTCAGCTGATGATAGAAACTTAAGCCCAAATCTTGTCCTAAAGTCGGCCCAAGTCTCTATAGGCCTCGTAGCATTGGTGACCTCCCACCAATAAGCAGTTTCTTCTTTTAATAACCATGCTGCCAATAAAACCTTCCTATGATCTTGCACATCAAAGATGGCGAAGAGATCTTCAGTTTCTTTCAACCAATTTCTTGCCTCCACAAAAGTCTCTGTCCCAATGAAATTCTTGCCACCCATCGCCTTAAAGTCTTTGCAAACCTTTGC